>CM040186.1:24862400-25024900 GCA_022606455.1 Callitettix versicolor
GCATTATAAACTAACTTACTTTAAATACAAACTACATATTAAATTTTATCCTATCTTATATCTATCTACATTACGTACATCTATATTGCTATATACAATACTATATAGTGGGCTAGTGCTACAACTAATGTACGGCTCAAACGAAGATAATCTCTTTCATTATTTATAACAATTATTCCTTTCTTTTTTCGGCAGAAATCAGAAAACGATTTAATCGACTCTCCCCCTGCCGCTAGTTCCACCGCGCGGCATTTCTACATGGACACATTTCACGTGAATGGGTCCGTCAATAAAAAATTGGTCGTTGCTTTGGTTTACGTTTTCAATTGTTTGGAGGATTATTTCAGAATTTAATTGATCGGCTTTTCGAATACTAACCCCGATCAGTTTTTGCTCAGGCTTTCCGGAATTACTTACAGTAAGGCCAACTTTATCTTCGATATTTATGGTGGATTTAAGGAAAACAATTGGTGAATCGAACATTTCTTTCAGCCATTCCGTTACGTTTTCACCTTCAGTTATGTCTCTAAATTTAAGCAGATGTTTTTACTATTGAATATGCAAGGTTATCTGGGTCAGTCTTGCGTGGACAATAACGCAGATTCCAGTCCTTGCACTGTAAATGAGCAATTTAAAGGAGAGTCACAGTTTAAATTAAGATAAGATTCTGCGGACTTTAGCTCTTAGAAGTTCTGTAGCTGTTGAATCTCCTTAATGGTTTTCTTCATAAAAGCAAGGCTTATATGCATTGGTCATTCCACCATGGAACTGGTGGGAGTGGATAAGTTGAAGTTATATGTACAATTACATTATCAGCTCTTATTATTTTACTTTTACTGTTTTATTTCGTTTTACCTATATACGCATTATTCTTAATGGGCGGACATCATTATTTACTGGATATGTATAACGAAATGGTAGGTACTACGGAAAGAAAAACAATCCAAAGGTACGTGTAGAAGTAACATGATGTGGACAACTTAAAAGAGCAGGAACTGAGTTCCACTTAATCCCATAGAAGCTTCACTCATACGTCAGTGAATCATGAAGCTTATCAAGAGTAAAGGTAAAGGTAAAACTAAACAGTGCTGAGATCTGATGAGGTTTGATAAACAAGAAGGGGTTGTATTTAATCTCCCGCAATCCGTGGAGGATCACAGCAGATTAGTTGGGATTCTGGGTGGTTGCATTCAACCCGCGATAGAAAAAGGAACAGACTGAGAAACTTGCAGAAGTGAACCCGGGGTGTGAGAATTTAGAAAAGGAGGTAGCAAAGGGTACTTGGCTTTCAGGAAACTGTAGACAACTCCCTTAATTGAACTCTAAAAGGGCACCAGAACGCGGCACAAGTAACCAAAGACTCAGTTTCACAATGTGTTGTTTGATCACAGTTCCCAGAGTTCATATACAACTTAACTCCAGCATTTATTCTTAATCATAATCCTAACTTTTATTTACATACTTACGGTTGTTATAACTGATTGCTACGTCAGTTGTGTTATATTTATTTTTTAATGTTTTCATTATATTTGGGTGTAAATGAACAGAAATCATTTAATTTTTGTATAATTTATTCCAAATAATTATAACTACGCTATTCGCACTTACATTTGTTTTTTACATTACACATGTTGCTTGTAATCGTACTGATTGAGGTATTCCCGGACTCCCTGTTACACGCATTTAGATGTTCCTATAAAATTAATTTGACCGTCCAAACCATCGTAGGTGACGATATTGTCTGCAGCTGCTTTTGCCCTTACTGAATCGGTTGGATTTCTCCAAACGCTATCCTTTATAAGGATTGAGTAGGCAACGAACGTTTTCCTTTCTGAAAAAACGAATAAAAATAACACTTATATTATATTAGTCCAAAAATTTCAGTTATTATTTCAGGCTATAATTGTTTCGGACAACACAATTATAGCGCGTAAACAGTAAGGCGGAAATATTCTACGAAAAATGTTCTGAAATTTACAGACTTTCATTTTAAAAAAATTCGATGACATTTGAAGTGCTTGTTGCTTAATATAGTTAACCATGTTATAAAATATATTTATTGTAAAACATATGAGCTATTTATATAGATTTTAAAGCCATTTTAAAAAATGATTATCTAAATTTAGTGTTTCAAGCGATTATCCAAATCAAAGTTTACTTATCGATGTTTGCTTATGATGTTCATTAGTGGGGTTAAATTTTAAAGAAATCGGTAATTATCTAGTCAGCGATAGATCTGTGTTTTTTTGCGATGATCTGCCACTTAGTTTGATTGTCACGGAGGTTTCGGTGCTCAAGATATCATCAGTGAAATTGTTAAAAGGTAAGAATTATTAGAAAAACTTAATTTAACAATAATTATTAATTAAAAAACGTAAATTAACAGTAGTGTTTACTGAAGTGAATATTTAAAAACCGCTTTGGACAAAACGTATAGCGTATAAACATTAAGGTGGAAATATATTCAACCACGAATGTTCTTAAATTTACAAAATTTTATTTGTAATAAAATTCAATGATATTTGAAATATATTTATACTGTAGATAAACTTATGTTATAACACATAAATATTCCAAACAAAATGTGAAATAATTTTTAATCGTTTTTAAAAGTATTAACTGAATTTGGTGTTTTAAAGCTTTTATCCAAATCACTTTTTCTTTATCGATGTGTTTCGTTATTGTGTTTTTCAATGGGGTTTTTTTTTTAGTAAATCGTTAATCATGTCTGCGTTCCACGATCAGCTGTGCCTGAGTGTCACAGTGGTTTCAGTGCCGAAGATATTATCAGTACAGCATGCCGTATAACTGTAAGGAAATCCAAAAATGTAAAACCATTTAAAGTAATATAAGTTTAGTGAAGTGAAATACTTACTGCCGAAATCAGAACAGCGAATGTAAGCCAACACTCCGTTCGCTACGTCATGATGGACGAAGATGAGTTTAAATTTGAATACTTGACCTGGATTTCCTAAAATAAAAACACAATGCTTTCAAATTAATATGTACATATGTGAAACGGTCTTTATTAATTTAAAATTATATTAAAACGTTGTATATCCCTGTCTCTGCTTCTTCTCAACGGATTTACCATAATAATCGTATTGGTTTTTCGCCAATGTGAATGTGATTTTATTTTCTTAAACAGTTCTAAAATATGCTTTAAAATGTTTAAGGGAAACTTACTTTAATCTGTGGAAATAAATTGGCAACACTGCTGTCGAAATAAAGTACGGAAAATAAGTACAAAAAAAATATACAAAATCAGTTTTAAAAAAATGGTTTTACTGAAAATGTATGCCATCCATTGTTATACTCTCATAACATACTACAAATACTCCGTTACAACGTTATGGTTCAGTAAAGGTTAACTTCACTTCCTCCTTAAACTTTGCACCAACTGAGGGTATCTACCGCCCGGTCATGGGCAGCCGGATAAAACATATGAAATCGTAATAAAACTCCGTTTCAGGTTGGTTAAACAGCACTGGCGCGTCCCCAACACCACTTGTTTTACAGATGATGCCCGAGTATCTTCGTGTACGCCTACGATCCTGTGACGGTCTACGTTTACGTTCCGAAAACTACGGATCTACATCTGCTGTAGCTCTTCGACGGAAAGATCTAGGAGTTCACTGAGTTAAAACGTCTTGTTTAATTGGTGCTGTAATCTTTACATCTTTTTTTTGACTAAAACAACACGTGATTTGGTTGAAATACAAATCTTTTAAGTTTGACTCTAAATTCACTGTAAACAGTTTAGCGGTTTTTACGAAAAGTTGGCACAAAAAATAAGCACTGACACAAAAACAGTTAAATGGGGAAAACACAAGAAAAACATGCTGGTATAACAAAATAAAAGAATTACATATTAGAAATGGAGGCACTTTAGCACAGTCGTTTGAAGGGACGAGTCCCATTCTTCCTGATGTCGCAATATTTTACTGCAGTTCATTGATTTCTTTCCGTCTAACTCTGTGATTGCTCAAGAACATTATTTTCCCCTTGTTTTATATACACTCTCCTGAAACACCTTAATTTTTTCTTTAAAATTATTCCCTTCCTCCGTACTTTACATCTCGTCCTCTTCTAGTGATGCGAACAACCAAATCATTGGCTTGTTTTTGTTAAACCGATGCATCTGTTTGTAGTTATCTTATTTGAAAGGATGAATCTGCTGATCTAATAATTCTCTGATTATCTTGTAAACTGTTGGAGCTGTACGATAGGTATATAATTCAAACGTATCTCAGAATTTAACATCCCATGAAATAAATATTTTTCTTTAACATTCTTCTTGAAAACACGTGTGACGTTAATCAACAGGTGACAAATACTTAATGTCATCGATCTTGTCTAACGGTAGATATTGTTGCATGGTGAGTAACATGTTCGTAGGTTCGATCCTGTCGATTTAATGTTATAATCGAGACTGTAAAGATATAATCCTTTTTTCGACATTATTTTATGTTAATATTGAGATTCAGCTAGTTTTTTTGACAGTATTGTGTATAAGGAAATAAAATAATCCTTTTTGAAAATAATTAATAATTAAATAATATGAACAAGAAAGACATACTAACTTGGGTCTGGCACGTCTTCTGACACGACGCCCTTCGCGTAATTGTATAATTTAGACCTATGTGTTTTGCCATTTAAAAATTTAGGGCTGGAAATAATAAAAATAAACAATTAGTCATGCATAAATATTCAAGTAATATATGTCTATATATTTTAGAGTAAATATTAATTTGAAATACTAAAAACATAACCTTTTTGTTAGAAAAGATTAATTTCAAAAATTATTATATATTTATAAAATAACGCGTTAAACTTGCCGTATGTGTATGGGTACGTGTGTGTTAGTGTTAAAACAACAGGAGGATGTATGGATTTATCAAGTTACACCCGAGAAATAGTGTTCTTTTCGACTGAAGAAATAGAACACAATGGGCACAATAAGGACGTACTTTGATTTTGTAAACACTCGTTGATCGTATAAGGGTTTCCACATTGAATCTGCATTATCCGACAAAACACTGAATTCCTATAATGCAATCGGCAGCCAGATCATAAGAACATGACTTATTCATTACGTAGGCCCTGTAGCGTGTTCGCTAAACAGAAATAATTTTTTACCGCAAACTTAAGAACCTCTTTTATGGGGTCACTGTACTCTTTATGGGGTCGAAGTATTTTTTTCGTTTGCTACCATTTTTTATTTTACGCTCCATTTGAATAAAGTTTGATCGAAATCGTTACCGCTTATTTTGAGTAAATAGTGTGTCCAAAAAAAAATTTATGATCATTAAAATTTGTTTCGAGATGTGTACAACACGGTAGTACAAGAAATTTTTTGTTTAAAAGGGAAAAACGGAATTATATGATTTTGAGTTTCTTTTGTTTTACACCGGAAGATCTAAATTTTAGTAAAACGTGATTATCTGATTTTGTTAAGTTTGTTTTTCTTTCGTTTATGTTTCAGTAGCTCAAAAAACGATTTTTTTTTGCAACATACGTTTTGTTTTCAAGATTGATTTTTTCGTTTTCTCAGTACTTTATCTATAACTTATTTAAGTGACTAATAACTATAATATCAGCCCATTCGCATTTTTAATATTTTAAGGACCCCTCCATTATTGCCAGAGCAAGGAGTGTTTTTCAACAAATTAAAAGAATGCTTCCATTCCAATACTGATTTCTCTTGGGGCGTGGGCACCCACCTACATGTCAGTTTTGTAGTGATATCTTCACAATCAAACATTTTCTTCTAGGTTGTGATATTTTCAAGAGCATGCGATTAATGTGTGGATTGGATTCCTAAAGATGATTGGTCATTGACCGAGTTCTGCATTGTTTAAGTCGTATAAACGTTTTTGAATTACTCAAGCTATGGTATTGTTGAACAGCGTAACAGTGTAAATATACATTTTTTTATTAGATTTGAAATAAAAATATTAATTTTATTAAAAATATTAAAATTAAATAAAATATTTTTTTGTTTCCAAATTTCTATTTCTGTTAATCCTTCTTTATTAAATTTATATATTTAAACAATGTTATCTAGTTTTAGTGTCTCTATAGTGTTTTAGTTTTTAGTGTAGTATTAACAATATTTAGATTTAATGTCTCCCTCCCCCTTGTAGGATATTTTGCTGGACGGCGATGATTGCCTTCATGTGCTTTTTGCCAAAAGTCGTAAAAAAAAACAAAAAAAATGTTTGTTGGCAACACTGAATATAGGAATTTCACTAAGCATAGCCCTCATTGAAAGAACAAATTGTTTTATAATAAAATTGTCCTCTTCTAATCTTCAGTTCCTTTAAGTTTCTGTTAGTTTTTAAAGTATAGCTTATTTTGTAAAGTAAATACTTACGTAAATAAAGTATATGTCTTTTCATTAAAAGCAGTGTTGATACTAAATACACCGCAAGCCACGCCTTTTTTGACGTCATTGGAGCGATAGTAAAAGTAGTTCCCTTTGCCTCCAACCTAAGCCAAACAAATAAATATTAAAAGTTGCACATTTTCTTACCGACTACGGTAGATTACAAAACATAATTAAAGAAGATTTTGTCAATAACTATGCTAACTGGCATTGTTTAGTAATCAATCTGTGAATGGTATTACTGTTAAATATAAGTTTAAGTACAAAAAACCTAACTTACACTAGTAGGGGAGAATGAGGTGTCGGCTTTTCCAAGGACATTGTCACATTTACCGACGAAATTGTAATAGTCGTGTGGATCTCCTTTTCCCTTTCTCAGTTCCTCTTCCAGTTCCTGTTCTTTTTCCTGCTCCTG
The DNA here is from genome assembly GCA_022606455.1 of Callitettix versicolor. Taxonomy (NCBI): domain Eukaryota; kingdom Metazoa; phylum Arthropoda; class Insecta; order Hemiptera; family Cercopidae; genus Callitettix; species Callitettix versicolor. The sequence continues at coordinate 24,869,204 of CM040186.1, forward strand.
GCAGAACACCGCACTTGCAAACAGCAGATATATCGCCAAGTACATCATAGCTATGACTGTACAAATTGAAAATAGTTTGACAAGAGCAACAGTTAAATCATTAACTGATTTTGTAATTGTAATAGATAAATAATAATAATTATTATTGTAATAGATAATTGTAATTTATCGTGATAATTGTAATAGATAAATAACTGTATATATTTTACAATAATGTGTAATGAGTTGAATACCGTAGATGGTTGTGGCAAGTGGAATATTTGAATCTGTTACTGTGGTATATTGTAACAGGTAATGAACATAATAGTTACAAGTCAGTCTATGATAATAAAGGAAATGATACGATATTTTAAATAGTACAGTGAAATATTTTATTTTTTATTTTATACGGATAATACATGTTAATTAATATATTTGTAGATAGCCCTATGTTTTTTTAAGACGTATTGTCGGATTTAGTTAAAAAAAAAATTGTATATCTAATAATATAAAAACAGAATTAATCACTTACAATTTTAAATATTTATTTACAAGTAATTTGTTTCATAAATCTCTTACCACATAAATTACATTCTACATTCCATTAAAATGGCAGAGGTTAAATTAAAACTATTTAATTTTTAATTGTTATTCTTTATTAATGAAATGTATTAACAATACTTTAAAATATTTTAATTGAATTTTTAAAGTATTTGTCGAAACGGTTGTATGGTTGTCTGCAAAACTGCAGCTGATTTTCTGTTTATCTTTGACTAGAACTGAACAACTTTTGTTAAAACACCAGCTGTTTTGTTGGCATAAAGCAAGTACTTACTGTCTATATACGAGTAATTTAAATAAAAAAAATCATTGCAATGCCTTGGTTTTCAGGTGCCATTACAATTTGTACCTTGTACATGAACCCAAGTAACATAACTTAATCTAAGTTATCTAAATACAATTATAATTGCCCACCGAAAACAACATTAAAATTTACAATGTTTTGGAATATATTTTATCGTTTAAAGCAAATAATTTACTACACCGTGGAAGCAAACAGATATATACGAGGTGTGTTCAGAAAGTAACGTTAATTTGTAAATTTCACGGGCTGGGAGAGTCCGATTGTCAACATTTTTTTTATCATGTTGGTATACATGCCCTTGAAGTATGATAAAACTTTCAGCTGTTTTCATTGTTGACTTTGTCTGTGACAGCCGCTAAGGTTAGACGTGTTTTTATGAGCTCGGCGATTTTCGTTTGTTAAAAGAAATGGATCAAAGAATTTGTATCAAATTTTGCTAAAAAAATAGACTAAAGTGTAACAAAGTGTGTGAAATGTTAACAAAGGCCTATGGTGAGTCTGCTATAAGTAAAACAAGAGTTTACGAGTGGTATATGCGTTTCCAAAAAGGCCGTGAAGACGTTGAAGATGACGAACGCCCTTGATGCTCCAGCACATCAACAATCGATGAAAACGTGGAAAAAGTTAAAGAAATGGTTATGAACAATAGCCGAATCACAATTAGAGAGGTCGCAGATGATGTTGGCATATCGATTAGATCATGTCATGACATTGTTTCCAATGTTTTGTGTATGAAACGCGTGGCAGCAAAATTCGTTCAAAAATTGTTGAATTTTGAACAAAAACAGCGGCGAATGGAAGTTGCTCTGGAGTTACTAAATGAAGTCAACGACGATGCAGAATTACTGAAACGTATTATAACGGGTGACAAAACATGGGTTTACGGATATGACGTCGAAACCAAGGTTCAATCATCCCATTGGAGGCATTCTGGCTCGCCAAGACCGAAAAAGGCTCGACAAGTGCGGTCGAACGTGAAGGATATGCTCACTATTTATTTTTTTTTAATCATTTATAGTGTATGAAAATGCCAAGCCCTGGCCGGGAATCGAACCCGGGTCCTCGGGGTGAAAACCCAGTACGCTAATAACTAGGCCACCGAGGCATAGCAAGGACTTGATCAAACTGCATTAGTGTAAAGTCTAACTTCCAGTTTGATAGATTGTTATAGTTTTATTTAAGGAAAAGTGGGGACTCGGTGGTCGATGTGGTTAAAGCACCGGTCAGACTGCTGCGTCTTTGAACTGCGCACCTCATAGTTCTTAATTCTAGCCGCAGTTACTCCCGTTGCTTTTATCCTTACCGTCAATGCTGATTCCTCGTCCTCGCTAGTCTAATTAGCATAAAGTATAGAAGTTACAAAAAAATATTCTTTATCTTACCATTTTTGAAATTTTTATTTCACCATCGTAATCAGCATTAAAATTTCCTTATATTAGCACTTAAAGCCTTCAAATAACATAGAAAACATAAAAATGAACCTGACCGCCGTCATATTAAATTTATAACTGATTTTTGAAGTGACTACTTCTTATGGCGGGGTATGGATGTATGTTTTGCACGGGGAAAAAATTCAGTTTGCCGTTACCCATGACGCTCTTATATATATATATATATATATATATATATATATATATATATATATATATATACTTAATAGTACTTCTTATGGCGGGGTATGGATATATGTTTTGCAAGGAAAAAAATATTTTTTTAAATGTATTTTTGAAGTGAAAACTTGTATGTTCGCGCCATTATATTACTTACCCAGTCCAACTTAATTATTTAGTTTTGTGTCAAGTGTTAACTGTGTAACAGTGACGTTTTATACGTTTATTATATATTGGTAGCTGTGAATAATAAATATTTAAATTATTTTATACGGCATTATGCTACTTACCAAGTCCAACTTTATTTAGTATTTAGTTTTATGACAAGTGTTAACTGTGTAACAGTGACGTTTTTATATGTTATTATATATTGGTAGGTGTGAATAATAAATATTTAAATGCCATTATACTACTTACCCAGTGCAACTGAAATATTTAGTATTTAGTTTTGTGATATGTGTTAAATGTAGGCTACAACAGTGGCGTTTTAATAATATTTTATACTTCTTAATATATTATTTTTAATTTGAAAGTTTATGTTTGTGTTTTGGTTTGTTATTCAAGCACACATTAACTACTGGACCGATTGAGATGAAATTTAAAATGAACATGGTTTAGGTACCTGAGATGGACATAGATGTATTACCGGTTTAAAAATCTGAATCCCTGTTATTATTTATTATAAAATTATTGTTTATAAGCTTACATTTGCAATGATTTTAATTGAAACAACCTGCCTTTCCAAATTAAAATATTTCAGTTTCTTCGATATTGCAGTTAGAAATTCTTCGATATTAATGGCTTAGTGCATCATGAATACCTGCCACCAGGTGAAAAGGTCAATAAGGAGTAGTACCTACAAGTTCAACGCCGTTTCCGTGAAGCAATCCGAAAAAAAGCCCGGATCTGTGGAAAAATAATTCATGGCTTTTGCACCACGATAATGCACCAGCTCACATTTCATTGCTTGTTCGTGAATTTTTGGCCCAAAATAGTACTGTAAGGATGCCCCAGCCTTCATATTCACCAGACATGGATCCGTGTGACTTTTTTCTATTTTCAAAAATAAAGAGTACCTTAAAGGGCCGTCGTTTGACAGCCGTAGATGACATTAAAAGAGCATCGCTGAAAGAAATAAAGGCTATCTCAAAGATCGAGTTTGAAAAGTGTTTCGAGGATTGGAAGAAGCGCTGGCACAAGTGCATAACGTCAAATGGGAACTATTTTGAGGCGACAACATAAATGTAGAAGAATAAATAAATATATTGTTAAAAAAATTAAAATTCTCGTTACTTTTTGAACACACCTCCTACTCCCAAGCAAGTTACCCAACCTTCCGCAGTGTAAATACCACGGGAGTTGACGTTTATCTGAATTCAAGTGACTTTAACTTAAAAACAAAAACTATTCGAGAACTGGTAGTGCAATTATCGTAAGGGTCACGACGAAATGCCAAGAATCAAAACGAATTTGAAAACTGGTACACTTGAATTAGTGTCTGTCTGAGTTAATTTAATAATTGTACTTTTCACCGTTATTCTTCTTTAACACTGACACATTTACAGCCTAAATTTCAAAACCGATTTATTCGACGATGTATCGTTTTATGTGTTCAGCTGCAGGAGGTGCTTTTCGCATTAAATTCCAAAAATATGTAGTTTTACGTTTGTAAAATTGTAAAACAAACCGCAAAACATTTAGTATTTAAACATTTAAACATTTATGTGCCTTCAACTTATACTACATAAACAATTTTGATTAAAAATAAAAAAATATGTTAAAAATTATTAAATTGTATAAACCGTGAGAGAAGACAATAACATCTGGAAACATTGGCGCTCCTACACGCAAACTGCAGAACTATTTTTCATCAATGATCATCCATTTTATTCGTCACGGTTCCTGTATTTTCCTTTTGCATATAAATTATAAAAGTAAGTACATTTACAATCGTAACACTAGAATAAAGTGCTAAAACATTTACAGATTTCTGATTTTTGTACCTTTTATAGATTTACTGAACAGCTGATATAAGAAATACGACTTTGTAAGTTATGAAGAATTTAAAAAATATCTTTGTTAAGTTCTGTACAACTTAAAAAAAGTCCCCTCTCGCAATTTTAAGCGCTTATGCCAAATGTCTATTTTGAATAAAACCTTAATTGCCCACAGAAAACATTATCACCAAAAAATTCAAAATAAATAAAAACATATGTAATTTTCTACTTACCCTATTATGAACGTAACGCTTGTATTATGTGTACTGGCATCCATTACTTTATATAGGTAGTTTTAGCCTTGAAAAAAAAAAAACAGCTGCTCAAACAGCTGATGTGTTTGAAAAAAATCTTATGATAGAGAACAAAGTATGTCAGGTGTGCAAAGCAAATAATTTCTTTTGTCATTTGCGTCAGTAATATAAAAAATTGCAAATGGGAAAATATAATTATATTTTTCTGAAATTTTATTTAATATAACAAAACTTCAAATTGTTGTTAAAAGGAAAATTTTAGGAAAGAAAAAGTACAGACTTAAAGGGAATGTGGATTTATCCATATGTTTTCTATATGAATTCTATCCACTGGCAATATGTTGTTGACTTGTCATTCTGCAGTCCAATTCTGACAACGAAGTTTGAATGGTCACCTGATCTTTACGGCAGTGATCATACTCCCATTAATATTTCATTTCGTAATTTCCCTCGTCCGGATCAGCGCCTGTCGCGTTAGATCCTGAAAAAAGCAAATTGGGAGGAATTTATGAAGAAATTTGTATTACCAGACATTGAATATAATGACTGTATAAACACTATAGTGTCAAATTTACTCAAAACATATTAAAAGCAGCAGGGAAATCTATTCCAAAAACTTCAGTACGCCCTTCACGTCCACCTGTCCTTTGGTGGAACAAGGACTGTAGGAAGGCGTTACGTCTACGTAGAAAAGCTCTGAGGAGATTCAACAGAAACCCGACAAGTGAAAATCTTGAACAATAAATATAAAGTTCTTCGTGCAAAAGTTCGTAGAATATTCAGGCAAAGCAGAAAGGATTCTTGGACCCAATACATCGGAACAATATGTAGAACAATATCTATATCTGTTGTGTGTTTCTAAGAACAATATCTATATTCGTTGTTCTGATTTAAGAATTAAGTATTTAACTTCAGTAAGTAATACTGTCAATATTTACGTTTTATAATTAAATAATTACTGTTAAAGTAGCAATTCATCGCGGAAAACATTATTCACTGTCCAGATTTTTACAGATTTCTTAAAACTATAACACCACTGAAGAACATTATAAGCAAACACATGGATAAGTAATCATTGATTTGGAGACTCGTGTAAAAACACTAAATTCCTTTTTAAAATGTTTTTTTAAACGATATAAAAATTTAGTTTATATTTTTTTAGAATAAATATTTTTATAACATATTTTTAACTACAATATTAAGCAACAAGCACTTCAAATGTCATTAATTTTTTTTCAAATGAATGTCAGTAAATTTAAGAACATTCTTGGTTGATTAATTCCGCCTTACTGTTTATACGCTATAATTGTGTTGTCCGAAACAAGACTAAAATAACATAAGTGATATTTTTATTCTTTTTTTTCAGGAAGGAAGAATTTCATTGCTTACTCAGTTCTCGTAAAGGCTAGCGTTTGGAATAATCCAGCCGTTGTCAAATTAGCAAAAGCAGTTGCAGACGATATTGTTAAGAAGGACGGTATGGACGGTCGAGTTAATTATGTGGGAACATTTAAATGCCCATAACAGCCAGTCTGGGAATTCCTCAATCACTATGATTTCAAGTAACAGACATGTATTGTAAAACCAATCGTAAGTGCGGAGAATGAGGATATTAAATATTGGGAATAAATTATAAAAAAATTTAATGAGTTCTGGTCATTCACACCCAAATATAATGAAACCATTAACGAAATAAACATAATACAACTGAAGCAGCAATCATTTATAACAACCGTAAGTATGTAAATAAAAGTATGTATTATTTATCAAGAATAAATACTAGAGTTCAGTTGAATAAAAACTCCGGGATTTATGATCACACATTGTGAAACTGAGCCTTTGGTTACTTGTTCAGCGGTCCGGTGCTTCAGAGTTGCAGTACTTCACCAATTAATTTATTAAGATGGGCGTTAGCTCTCTGTCTGCAATTTCAGTCAATTTTTATTCAAACGTACACATACATTTTGTTTAAATAATATTTCACACGTGTTCATTACCCAGCGAATTCCGTTCAAACAGTTTCAAAATGGCGCTATTCTAACATTTTCGTAAATATAATCTCGTCAACGCGATAACTGTACAAATTAGCATTTTGAATTTCTGAATCTGTTGAAATAAAGATACTGGAATTTGACGGCGGTGCGGGGTTCCTTTTTGTATTTTCAATGCAATTTGAAAGTTTAATGCTAATAAATCAGATTTCAAAAATATAAATTTTCAAAAATGCTTACAGTTGGTTCGAGACCAATCAAGACGGGGATGAGGTCGCATTATTATGTATTTGTAATGAAGAAACTGTATGAAACTGGTGGGCTTGTTAAATTGTATCAGCCTATGTAAAACTGGTTCTTGTCGAAGCGGAACCTTTGATAGATATCCACGTACCATTAAATCTGTAGTTTTCTTTGTGAAATTTTTCTTTCTGCTAAAGAAAATTTTGATACCTGAATGCATTATATAAAAATTTCAGGTAAATTCTGTTTTTTGCTCGCATTCTTTCTACATCTCTGACGCAAATGACAAAAGTAAATTATTTGCTTTCGGTATGTGACATGTTTTGTTCATGTAAGATTTTTTTACAAACACGTCAATTGTTTGAGTAGCTGTTTTCGTGAGTTTTTTCAAGGCTAAAAGTACCTATATAAAGTGGTATTTGGGAATTCACGATACAAGTGTCACGTTTATAATAAGGTAAGTAGAAACTTAAACGCTTTAAAGGTTTGACTTGTACGTTAAAAACCTTAAACGATAAAATATATTCAAAAACCGTTTATATTATAATTTTGTTTTCTTTGTCCACAATTGTAGTTATGAATAGATACTTTGAATTACGTAATATTTCTTATTTTACTGCTTGTAGATTACCACAAGGTACACATTTTTGCACCTGAAAACCAAGGCATAGCAATGATTCTTTAATGTAAATTACTCGTGTATATAGAGGAAGCACTTGCTTTATGTAAACTTAACAGCTGTTGTTTTAACGAAAATTGTTCAGTTATAGTCAAAGCTAAACAGAGAATCAGCTGTAGTTTTTTAGTGGACTATAGAAACGTTTTCATAAACATTTTAGAATTTCTATTAAAATATTTTTAACGTATTCTTAATAAATGTCATTTCGGAACTGTCATTAATAAAGAAAGAATATCAGTTAAAAATTGAACATTAGTTTTTTATTTAACTTTTGTTATTGTAGTGCAATGTAGAATATAATTTACGTGGCACGAGATTTATGAAAAAAATCTCTTATCAATAAACATAGCAAATTTTAAGTGATTTGCTATTATATTTACTTCTGTTTTTATATTACTGGGTTTAATTTCTGTAAAAACTGTACCTGACAATACTTCTTAAAAAAAAGGATGCAAATATATTAATGATCATGTAAGAATCCGTTTAAAATTCAAAATATATGAATATACTATTTAAAAATCTCGTATCATGTACTTACCTGTAACTATTACGTGCATTACCTGTTATAATATACCACAGTTACGGATTCAAATATTCCACTTACCACAAAGATCTACGGTATTCAACTCATTATACGTTATTGTAAAATATATACAATTATTTATATATTACAATTGTCACAGTGGTAATGATTTATTGGTTGTTAACTATTTTCAGTTTGTTCAGTCATGGTTATGATGTACTTGGCGATATATCTGCTGTTTACAAGTGCGGTGTTCTGCCAGGACTTGGATACGAATCAGGAACTGGACCCGGACGTGGATCTGACAAAAGTAAATCCACACAACTATTATAACTTCGTAGGTAAATGTGACAATCTCCTCGGAAGAGGACAGCAAGCACTCTACACTGGTGATGTAAGTTATGTTTTTTGTACTTAAACTTATGTTTAACAGTGATAACGTTCACCGATTAAGTGATTACTAAACAATAGCAGTTAGCATACTTATTCCTAAAATCTTCTGTAATTATAATATGTTTTGTAATTTACTGCAGTCAGTAAGAAAGTTTGTACCATAATATTGGTTTATTTGTTCAGTTTACAGACCAAACTAACTTCTACTATTACCGCTCCAATGATGTTAAACCCGGTCTGGGTTGCGGTATATTAAATATCAATGATGCTTTTAGTCAAAGGTCATATACTATAATTAAGTAAGTATTGATTTTACAATTTCAAAATAAGTTAACTATTGAAATGTAACAAAAAACTCAACTAAAGAGAATAAGAGCACAGTGTTAGTACAGGCCTATAGCTTTTTGTCTGAATCAGTGTTCTACGTAGTAAAATTCCACTGTTCAGTGTTGCCGAACACAGAATCCCTTAATATCCCGAGAAACATTTGTTGCTCTGACAATATTGGAAGGGTCCTGTAGATGTGGGAATGGTGACTGGACTGATTTTGTAGTTTAGCTACCTACTTATGAAGTAGGCAATAGAGAAAGTGTTACACAAAATCGATCTTGAGAACAAAACCTGTTGCCCAAAAAATCCGGAGGGCATTCTATTCTATTTTTTCACGCGAGAAGAACAATATTTTCCGGTGCAACTCAAGAGGTAATTTAACACACATACGCACACGCACGCGCGCGTAAACGGCGTGTTTAATTTACTTTTGTATAAATAATTAATAAATTATTTTTCAATTGTATCCTTTACAAAATTTTTTTAAATTATGGATTTTAACGAAATTGCTGTTATTTTAAATTAATATTTACTACAATATATATATATATATATATATATATATATATATATATATATGTGTGTGTGTGTGTGTGTTTTATATTTTCTTTCGAAAAAATAGGTTTTAAAAAAATAAGTTTAATTTTTATAAACCAAATTATTTATTAAAAGCAAAAGGATATGCACTTACATTTACTATAATAAACATTGCATATACTACTAATGTATATGGAGTGACAAATGTATTAGCATGGATCGTTCATATACCCTGAGAAGTTCCCGTTATGATCGGAGATTTATTGGTCACTGCTTAAAGCTACTATAGTCATCACTAAAACTAGCAGTCTACAGTTATTGTCTATATAATATATATATATATATATATATATATATATATATATATATATATATATATATACTTGAATATATATGTACACATATTACTTGAATATCCATTTATTTTTTTTTTTTTTGCAGTACTAAATTTCCACGTGGCAGAACACTAAAGTTTAACCTACACGATTTCTCAAACGGCGTTGTGTTGGAAGATCAAGTGCCAGACCCAAGTTAGTATGTCTTTCCTAGATAATAGCTAATTATTTGTTAGTGAAAAAATGATTCAATTAAACCCTTAAACACAATACGGTCCACAAAGAAAACAAACTGAATCTCAAAATTTTGTTGACATAGAATATAGTGTTCTGTCGAAAATAAGGTTATGACATTATTACAATATAAATTATAACATTACAATCTATAGGATCGAACGTATGAACTTCAAATAAAATTATCTACCATTAGACAAAATCGGTGAGTGATTTTGCCACATGCGGTAAGTGACTACAAGTCATGACAAGTACTACAAGTGACTACGCAAGTACTTGTCAGCTGTTAACTAACTTCCACACGTATTTTTAAATATATGTTCTGGATACGTTCTAATATTTGAAATATACATTTATTGTACAGTTCCAACCGTTTACGAGATAATCAATGGAATTATAAAGTGGGCAGATGCATCAGTTCAAATAAAATATTAACAAACATATGAATAGGTTTAAAAAATAACAACAACCCAATGATTTGATTGTTTCCATCACTAGAAGAGGACGAGATATAAAAACACAGAGGAAGGCGACGTTGATGAATAATTTTGGGGACAAAATTTAAGCTGGAAAATAAGATGTGTTTCAGGAGAGCGAGTGTGGATAAGGGGAAGTTGTTGACCATTCACAGCATTACGCGGAAAAATCAAAGAATTGCATTAACATAGGGCGACTACAGGAAGAAGGGTTGGGGAGAGAGTAATGTCTTGAAAGAGTTTTTATTTTGACAGTGCGTATCTCTTGAGCAAATTACAACTTTTCATAAAAACGGATAACTATCCAAAGTGAATTTTGAGGAACGTTACTACCATTTTGGACAATCGTGTAATTTTTTCGTCAAAAAAGGGGAAATATTTCAGCATTAATTAAGCAAAAAAATGAAACTTAGTGATCTACGAGAGTTTAACAGTCGGAAAGCAATAGTAGATGTAAAAAATTCAAAGTTTTCGCTCGATTGTGATGGTTTCAAAAAATTTGCGTGTTATGGGTGGACTGAGCAACTGTTTGCAGACGATGTTGGGAGATAGTGCCTCGGCCATTGACCGGATCCTAGAATTCCTTCATCGTCTGAATTTGTTTAATAAAATTTATTTTATATTTTTGTTATTGTTTGTGGTAGGGCCCCTTTACAGTCCTGGAAAGATTATTTATATATACTGTTTTATTAATTTAATTTATAAGTTGTTTTTATTTTGTTATTTAGTTTTAGGTACGTTATATTTCTTTTATTTGTCTGTTTATTGTTGTAGGGCCAATTTATAGCCCTACAATAATTTGTGTGTATGTTTTTGTTCTATTTATAGTTGTTACTAGCTGTTACCCGTTGCGGCTTTGCCTGCAATTATAATATAGGCAATAAAATTTATAGTCGACTTTCAAAATCAGAATATGTCATTTCATTTTAATATATGTTACATAAATTAAATGTAAATGTAAATATACTATTTACAATATTATACGATTTATGGTTTTCGGCCAAGAAATATGCATTTTTGCTACTCGATACTCTAAAACATGGTCCTGTCATATTTTAATAAAATACAGTATTATTAAAAAGTCACTATTATTCAATTAAACTGGAATAGTATTGTGTTCATATCAAATTTAATCTCAATTGGTCCAGTGGTTAAAGTGTGATTGAATAACAAACAAATAAACAAAAACAAACTTTCAGAAAAATAATATGATTACCTGTTACCCGGCACTGCTTTTCCCGCAATCGTAATATACATTAAAGGTCACGCATGACCGTGTTAGGACCAACAACCGTGTCAGTTAGGTTATGGTGTATTTCTTTTTTAAAATAAAGGTTTTTAACACACCACCGTGTTAGTTAAGTTATGGAGTACTCTTTAAAAAAAAAAGGCTTTTTCCCTGCATCACCTTATTATGCCCAACAACCGTGCCAGTTAGGTTCTGAAGTACTCTTTTTTAAAAAATAAATAAAGGTTTTTTTAATACATCACCGCGTTAGGCCTAACAACCATGTTAGTTAACTTATGGAATATTCTTTAAAAAAAATATAAACATTTTTCACGCATCACCATGTTAGACTTAACAACCGTGTCAGTTAAGGTTTGGAGTACTCTTTAAAAAATAACGGTTTTTTCACACATCGCCATGATAGGCCCAACAACCATGTCAGTTATGATATGTGGTATTCTTTAAAAAAATATAAAGGTTTTTTCACGCATCACTGTGTTAGGCCTAACAACCGTGTTAGTTAAGTTATGGAGTACTCTTTAAAAAAAAATATAACGGTTTTTTTCATGCGTCACCTTATTAGGCCCAACAACCGTGTCAATTAGGTTATAAGTACTATTTAAAAAAAAATTAATGAAGGTTTTTTTAATGGATCACCGTGTTAGGTATAACAACCATGTTAGTTAGCTTATGGAGTATTCTTTTAAAAAAAATATAAAGTATTTTTCACGCATTACCATGTTAGACCTAACAACCGTGTCAGTTAATGTTTCAGTACTATTTAAAAAAAATAAATTTTTTTTCACACATTACCGTGATAGGCCCAACAAACCGTGTCAGTTATGTTATGTAGTATTCTTTAAAAAAATATAAAGGTTTTTCACGCATCACCGTGTTAGGCCTAACAACCGTGTCAATTAGGTTATGTAGTATTCTTTAAAAATTAAAGGTTTTCTTCACACATCACCGTGATAGGCTCAACATCAGTATCAGTTATGTTATGTAGTATTCTTTAAAACAATATATAGGTTTTTCACGCATCACTGTGTTAGGCCTAACAATCATGTCAATTAGGATATGTAGTATTCTTTAAAAAATATAAAGGTTTTTCACGCATCACCGTGTTAGGCCTAAATACCGTGTCAATTAGGTTATGTAGTTTTCTAAAATAAAATAAAGGTGTTTTTCACACATCACCATGATTGGCCCAACAAACGTGTCAGTTGGGATATGTAGTAGTCTTTAAAAAGATATAAAGGTTTTTTCACGTATCACCGTGATAGGCCCAACAACCGTGTCAGGATATATAGTAGGCTATTTTTAAAAAAATATAAAGGTTTTTTCACGCATCACCTTGTTAGGCCTAACAACCGTGACAGTTTGGTTATGCTGTATTCTTTTAAAAAATTGGTTTCTTATCACCCAAAACCCGTGTTAGACGTATTTTTATTGTTTTACCGATTTACAACACGTTACTGATTTTCGCCGGGTAGCAATTTTGAGGTTATGTTGGTCACTTTTATTTTCGATTTTATCGTACTTCTCGTGCATTCATATTTTGTATTCTTGCTTTTTGGCACATAATACTATTTTAGTATTAAATAAGGCATAAAATGCTTATTTTAGTAACAAAAATATCGAAAAATAAGGATATGCTTCACTGCATGTTTACCATAATGTAATTACACAAATATATATACTACCTTACAATTTGCACTCTGTGTAGGGATTTTTTTACATTTAATATTGAAAATTCAACACAAAGTAACAAATTAAATTCAGTTTTGAAAAAAATTTCAACTAAAATATTGAAAATGTTACATTAAAAGCAATAATTTTGCAATAAATAAAACACAGATTAAGATTCTTAAAATAGGATTGAATCTATCTTTATCTCAGGTACTTAAATCACATGTCCAGTAAATAACTACAGTTAACAGATGTTACAAAACTAAAAACTGATAATTATTTTGGGCTGGGTAAGTAGTATAATGACGTTTTGTAAAACGGGAATAGGCCTATATGTATCTCTGATACTTAAACCATATACGTACCAAATTTCACTTTAATTGGTCCAGTGGTTAAAGCGTGATTGAATAACAAACAAACAAACAAACAAACAAACAAACAAACAAACAAACAAACAAACAAACAAACAAACACACAAACTTTCCGAAATATAATATGAATTAGATTGTATTTTGAATTGTTATTGTTTTGTTTCTCGGGGATGATAACCTTAAAGGTTTTTCGACGGGAAAAAAAATTAGGTATATATTATTGTTAACTAGTTTTAGTCATATTTCTTTGATTTTGTTATTATTGTTTTTTATTTTATTCTCTTTCATGTTTTTATTTTGATTATCGGCGATGATAACTCCATCGGTTTTTCGCCGGCAAAAAAAATCGAAGTTTTCGTAAGGTACAAGCTGCGACTGTTGCGAGGAGACTGTTACAACATCGTAGACTTTCACGAAGTTACTGGTGCGTTATCTGTAAAAAGATGGTCTCAGGGACGCGCTAGGGTGTGACCATTGCTGCTTAACGAACCTGAAACGAAGTTTTATAACTATTGACCTTCACAGAAACACTCCTTGGTCGGAATATTTGGCTGTAGATACCCTTAGGTGTTACAGAGTTTAAGGAGAAGGTGAAGTATTGTTAACTACACAATAACTTTATAAAGGATTCATTCTAGTATATAAAATACTTATTACTTTAAAATTAAAAACAAAATTTCAAAATCCAGAATATTCCGTACTTTATTTCAGCGGCAGTTCGATTCTTATAGCTGCCAATTTCTTACCATAGGTTGAAGCAAGACCCACGTAAAAATTTTAAATATTTATTAGAATTGTTTAAAATATCAATAATTTTATTTTGGGGTGGGGGAGGAAAACGTACGTGATTATTAAGTGCAAGAGAAGGAGATGCTGTGATTTAATATAAATTTAAATTAATAAAGACTTTCATGCTTTGTTTTTTTTTATTTTAGAAAATCCAAAGAATGTATTCAAATTTAAACTCGTCTTCGTTCACTATGACTCAATAAACGGAGTGCTGGCTTACATTCGCTGTTCTGATTTTGGAAGTAAGTATTTCACTTCACTAAACATTGCCGTCAATATTTACATTTTTTAATTAAATAATTATTGTTAAATTTAGTTAAACTATGTAGCAGTTCATCGCGGAAAACATCTTTCGCTAACTAGATTTTTACCGATTTCTTAAAAATTTAACCCCACTGAAGCCTATCAAGCAAACACATGGATAAGTAAACATTGATATGGAGGCTCGCGTAAAAACACTAAATTTCTTTTTAAAATTGTTTTTAAAAACTATATAAAAATTAGTTCATATTTTTTTAGAATACATATGTTTAACTACAGTATTTAGCAAGAAGTACTGCAAATATCATTGATTTTTTTTAAATGGAAGTCTGTAAATTTAAGAACATTCTTGGTTGAATATTTCGGTCTTACTGTTTATACGCTATAATTGTGTTGTCCGAAACAAGACTAAAATAACATAAGTGATATTTTTATTCTTTTTTTCAGGAAGGAAGAATTTCATTGCTTACTCAGTTCTCGTAAAGGATAGCGTTTGGAATAATCCAGCCGTTGTCAAATTAGCAAAAGCAGTTGCAGACGATATTGTTAAGAAGGATGGTATGGACGGTCGAGTTAATTATGTAGGAACATTTAAATGCCCATAACAGCCAGTCTGGGAATTCCTCAATCACTATGATTTCAAGTAACAGACATGTTTTGTAAAACCAATCGTAAGTGTGGAGAATGAGGATATTAAATATTGGGAATAAATTATAAAAAAATTAATGAGTTCTAGTCATTCACACCCAAATATAATGAAACCATTAACGAAATAAACATAATACAACTGAAGCAGCAATCAGTTATAACAACCGTAAGTATGTAAATAAAAGTATGTATTATTATTAAGAATAAATAATAGAGTTCAGTTGAATAAGAACTCGAGGATCTGTGACACATATTGTGACACTGAGCCTTTGGTTATTAGTTCAGCGGTCTGGTGCTTCAGAGTTGCAGTACTTCACCAATTAATTTATTAAGATGGACATTCACAGGGTCCTGAAAGCAAGCAGCCTTTGTCTCCTACTGGCAAAAACACCACAATCATAGATTATAAAGTAGACAGTTTGCCTTTACTTGATGCAAAATCTATCAACGGTTACTCTGTGGTACATTCCTGTCCTGGTCATGTGCATCCTCATACCATAGTGACTTATATTGAGTCGCAAGGTGTCCTGAATTTCCCTTAGCCAAGACCTTCGTCTAGTGGTCCATCCGTTTCGCCATCTAGAACACAGCCCTAGCCAATGTAATCTCCAACTCTATGTCGTTCGTTTGGTTGATGGCCCTCCAGGTCATGGAGTACAGTTTCCCATCAGCCTCTTCACTTCCGGGAAATTTCCCATCAAATGTCAATCTCTTTGGTTTGAGGAAGAGAACAATCCATGAATTGATTTCTTGTCTCCTGCTTTCCGATTTCACTCGAAACCACTTTGCTGTTCACTCTTCAAGTAGGTTCGACTTTTTTTTAAGGTTTGATCTCGTCTCGCAGATTGAATGGGTGCACTCAAGCATTTCAACAACCAGCTGCAATTCACCTTTAGTGAATTCCACAGGATTAAGGGCAACTCCAGTTTCCTCCTTTATTTACGTTGTTTTGAATTTATATATTTATTCTTGAACTAGTTTGTGTGCATTATGTTGTTTATTAACTTTTTTCTTTTTAGGAAAGTTATTTAATTTGTATGATTTTATCTTCCCAGTAGTTTGTACTAATTTTGTTTTGGTCTCGATGTGTTTTTTGCCTTAAAATAAAATCCTCATTTCACAAATTCTCATACTCCATATTCATCTTTGCAACTTACCTAAAGTTTGTTCTTTGTTCTATCGCGGGTTGAATGGGGTCCACCCTGCATTCCCCCTAACTGCTACGATCCACCGCTGGCGGATTTCAAAAGATAAATACATCCCCAGGCTTCTTGTTTACCACACCTTATTACATCTCAGTTCCTTGGGTTTTGAGTACTGAAGAACATTACCTTTATTCTTGATAGGTTTCATGCTTCACTGACGTATCCGACAGGATTAAGTGGGGCTCTAATTTCCTGCTCTTTTAAATTGTCCACCTGAAGTCACTTCTACACGTCCCAATGGGATTTTTGGATTTTCGTTTTCGTTTTACATAATACCTACCATTAGGTTGTACATATCTTCTTTTTGTTTAACCTTCGATGCCATCCAGGGACCGATATATATCATTTCATCTGGATGGACGCCTCGTGTTCCTCCTCACTTCAGCATATTCGTTTCATCTTTCCTATTGCTGTTTGCCCCTCATCTTGGAATCCTTTTCTTTTTTTATTAGGACACATTTAAAAAAGCCCGTTGCACGCTGCCAATTCTCTCTAGAGCTTATCATTGTATCAACCAGTGTCTCGTGTGTTAATAGACCTTTCCAGCTTGATCTCAGCTCTTCCCGCTGACTCTCAAAGGACGCACATTCAAAGATGGTGCGTAGTAGGTTATACATATCTAGTAAATTATGATGTCCGCCACTATCTAGTAAATTATGATGTAAGACTCACACTAGGCTCTGATAACTTTGTATATTAAATAACAAAAATCCTTCCAACATCTGGAAAGTTCGCTCCTGGTTATAGGTTGTACAACCTTTTCTTCGAAGACCATACATTTACAATATGTTCTTCTGGAAAGATTTTTCTCCTGAATATATATAACCGTATTTTCAAGTCTTTCCTTAAATCTACAACATTCATCTTCTAAACGTGGTAAATTTGGACAGATATCGACTCATTTCTCTAACCAGTGTCTGTTAGCTAATGAAGAAAGTGGTTAACCGTCAGTAGTGTAAAGGGTCAGAATGGCGCAATGGGTAAAGTTCACTTCCGGTCATACCAGGCGTTCTTCACGCTGTTGTGTTAAGAATGATGAGAGATTAAATTATTTTTTAGTAAAATATAGATGAAAATGTAAACATGAAAAGTATGAATTTTAATGAAAAGTAAATAAATATTGTCAACATGGAATACAAAATTTTGTTTAATTTTTTTTTATATATACTTTCATTTTTCGTGACGGCGATGATAACCTGAACGGTTTTTTCGCCGGAAAAAAAATAGATTAAGGTGTTGTTAGCTTTTGGATCAATTCGGAACATAACCTACAGTGACATTTAATTAAGGGTAAACAAATATGGTTAACATTATATACAAATTTACATTAGTTTATCCCCGCAGGGTGGTGCGGACTAGCTGCACCTATTGAGAGGATTTAGACGCCCCTAGCGGTACTGGAGTCTAACACACATTTACACTCAAAACACTACATTTACGACTTTAATACTTTACGCTCACACTTACATTTAGGGAGGCGATAATAGGCTCAATGTGCTTTTGCCTTAAAATAAGAAAAAAAAATTATATATATACTATATATTATTATATATATATATATATATATATATATATATATATATATATATATATACATATATATATATATATATATATATATATATATATATATATGTGTGTGTGTGTGTGTGTGTGTGTGTGTGTGTGTAAGGTTAGTTGAAAGCTTTAGGTTAGAGAAGGCTTTAGAGAGAGAGAGAGTATAAGCCTCAATATACAACTGACATCCCACCTACAGGTTAAATGTTAGAAGTGTACAAGTTGGTTACCCCTTCCTTTGGCTTAACGTTTATGCGCTAGAAATTTTCCAGTTTATTGAATCCCTGTCGTACCGTTTACACGCTAGTAGTGTTGGTTACTCTCGATCTGCACAAGCAGTGTTGAATAAAACATCGCATAACACAGCTGTTTCGCTGACGTGATAGAAGCGAATTTCCAAAAGTATTTTTTTTATCCTTATCCTTTTTGAATTTCCGATTTTACCATCACAAACAGCATTAATATCTGCGTATATACACACGTTAGATATGTAATCTTTCAAATTACGTTGATAATACGAAAATTATCCCTTATCATCGAAAACGAAAATTTATTAATTTGATCTTATTTTGAAAGCGGTTGCCGCCTCGGTGGTCTAGTGGATAGCGTGCTAGGCTTTCACCCCGAGGACAAGGGTTCGATTCCCGGCGTAACATTTAATTCTTCTGCAGTGGGAAAATGAATGGGCAGCTACAAGCAGTAACAAATTGAGGGTAATTAAAAATACTGTTCGTCCTTGGGGATCGTCAATACGTGCAAGTCGTAGAGAAGAGGTGGTGATCACCCGCCTTCGCATTAGTCACTCCATGTTAACGCATGGATTTCTGATGGAACGCGGTGACCCACCTGAATGCGAGTTCTGTAGGGAAACCATCACAATTAAACATATACTGCTCGATTGTGATGGTTTTCAAAATGTGCGTGTTATGTGTGGTCTGAGCAACTGTTTCCAGACGATGTTGGGAGAGTGCCTCGGCCGTTGACCGGGTTCTAGAATTCCTTCATCGTCTGAATGTTCTAAATAAAATTTAATTTATATAGTTGTTATTTCTTGTGTTATATTATTTATTTATTTTATCTATATAAATTTATTTCTGTTATGTTTTTATATACCTTTACGAATTGTTATTAAATCTTATTCATTATTAATTGTTATTTAGTTCTTAAGTATTTATTATTGATATAGTTATACCTGCTATTTATATTTTGTTATACTTATTTTTACAAATATAGTTTGTTGTAGTTTTATTTATATATATAAGTAAATTTTGTTAATTCCTTTTTTATATACCTTCATTTAGCATGACGGCGATGATAACCTTAACGGTTTTTCGCCGAAAAAAAAATTGAAAGCGGTAATTTATCCGGATGTTAATGCTGATTCCGACTGTAAAATTGTATCTCTAAAAAATTCTAGAAAAAATTTTCTGTATGTTTAAAGAATTAAAAATTGTCTGCTGATTAAAAAACCATACAATCTGTTGCCATAATCGACTTTTGTGCAATATTTGTATCAAATCCGAGAACGAAAAGTAACCCTCAATTTCGTATTGCCCTTACCTACCCACTCATTTTTCCAATTAAAAAGAGCGGCGGAGGCAGCTGACGTGAGCAGCTGATGGGCTTAGCGACCCCACCATACCTCTAGCTCATTCTACTCTCACTCATTTACTCCACATACACACAACATACACACCACATATATATACACACACACACACACACTCTCACACAAACACATATACACCCGCAGGGGGTGCAGACTAGCTGCACCTAGTGAGAGGACCTAGACGAACCTCGCGGCACCCGAGTCTAGCAGACACTTACACTTACAGCACTACACTTACGATGTAAACACTTCACACACACACGTACATTTAGGGATTTGCTGTACTTGTTCCGTTACGTCTGGGAGTGGCAATTCTGCTTGGTTTCCTTTGGCGGGGCCAAGTATGTGGAACCTGATGTGTGCCTAGCACTACCGAGGACCTCTGATGGGACAGGTTCTGGAACCGGCGATAACCTTAACGGTTTTTCGCCGGAAAAAAATCCAATTAAAAAGAATTTTGTGTTTTACTTCACTTAAAGTATCCGACAATGCGAGTTTGGTAACAGAGTTGGTAACTGGTAACAGCACAGTCACTTCCTTAGCCGCATCGCAGTATCCGTTCTAGTGTTCCCAACTATACCACAATGACCAGATATCCAGAAAATACTTTAACACTTCGTAGTTGAAGACGATGGATAAAACACAGAACATCCTAAACCAGAGTTTACCGAATGCATATCCTGGACAGCCTGAAGTGCACTTTACGAATCGGAACACACTAGGTTATGCACAGAATCGGAAACATCGGTGTTAAGAGCCTTAAACACTTCGGCAGTAAAGACACTACAAATTGAGGACAATCCGTACTTGTATGATTGATTTGTTGAATAAAATACACAACCAACTTTATTATCCATTTTCTTACCGTCAGTTGAATATAACTTCAGTAGGTTATATTGTGTGACTAAGAATTTATCAAACGGCAAAATATACAATTCAGGAGTGTTGTGTTTTCAAGTACGTATAATAATAATATCGGTTAAAACGTTCAGCGATGTTGTTCCGTTCTTTCCGAGCCTAGATTCCATTCTTTCCGATCTTCCCATTGTTCGATTTGTAAATTTTGATCACTTTACCAATTTCTTTCCATCCAGCTCTTTCTTGGTCTTCCTCTTGCCCTTTTTAAGGTCGACACACACTCCATTGCTTGTTTCGGCAGTCGCGCTTGGCTCATCCGTTGGACATGACCGTACCAAATTAACTGACTCCTCTCAATATCCTTTATAATCGTGTCCTCTATCCCATCTGTTGACGAATTACCTCTTTTCTTATTTATTTTTTTTTGTTATCTAGTTTTAGTTTGTATAGTGTTATAGTTTTAGTATAGTATTAATAATGTTTAGATTTAGTTTCCCCCTCCCGCCAATGTAGGATATTTTGCTGGACGGCGATGGTAGCCTTCATGTGCTTTTCTCCAAAAGCTGCATATAACAAATAATCTTATTCTGTGGACTCTCGATTTCCTAGCAGATCTTCTCAACGCATCCATTTCTACAGCATCTGTCCTTTTCTAGATTTTGTCTTTAATTCTCCACGTCTCAGCTCCATATATTAAAAAAACTCTTAATAATTGCATTATATATATTGATCTTTTGTGATCTTGTTATATTATTTTTTCAAGTACAGACACAACGAAAATTCGAAGTTTGGCAAGTTAATGGTCCACGGAGTAACATAATAATACATTGGAGGAAGTACAATACGCAAGTAGTCGAGCATAAGGGAAGTTTTAATGGCAGTGACATTTGGTACAGTATCTCATTTTTGGAGTAATTGATCATTTAAATCTGTATCGTAAGCAGGACGCCATGTTTACAAAATAAACTGGAGAAGTACGTTACTTGTAGCTGCAGTGTACGTCGGAAGAGTGAAGGTTCGCCAACATCGGTGAGAACACTCAAGACGGGACTTGAACGGAAAACACCAAACACAAGAAGGATTGCAGAGGAATGGACCGGATCTAGTTTCTTTAAAGCGGAGTAAATTCAAATGTATTTGTTGGACTGTATTTTAAGAAAACATGCCAAAGTCTCCTTGTATTGGCGTAACCGTGTAACAACATTAATTACTTAATTTTTATTCGCTTCTAACGACGAATCAAATACAGAAGTCAATAATAAAAATGAGACAGTAATGGCTGCAAAGTTTTGATTTTGGTATTTCACGGCGTCTTACTGAGATGTGTTCAATCACATCTAGTAATAGTGGAAGGCGTAAGTAAGTAAACACAGCTTATTTGAGATCCTGCCAGTACTCCTGCGGTAATATCCTTTGTCAACATAATATCAGGGCACTATGACATTGAAAGAACTGAGATTTGTTGTTGGTTAGGACAGTGCTGCCACAAGTTCTTGGTACCAGAACCTGCTTCAGGGAATGGCAATAACAGCGGGCAGATAATGGCAAGTAGATTGTATTTAGTTTTCATAATTTTTTATTTATTTATTTAAGGCTTTTGGCAAAAAGCACGTGAAGGCTATCATCACTGTCCAGTGAAAATCTTTTACACAGAGGGGAAACTAAACTGTAAAGCCTTCTAGGATCAGACCCTGCAATGACAAGAAATCTAGTCAGTTTAGCAGGATGTCAATTAGATAAGTTGTGATAATTCAGTAACCATCTACTGCAGGTGTGATTATGTGAAGATCTACCTGCAGCCTTCTGTCGGCAACATTTAGAGTCTGCTTCTCGTGTAATTTTTGTGAGACCCTTAACTACAAAAGGGGAATGTTTGAGCCTAGATCCTAGAGCTTGTCGTAAGCATTTGAGATAATTTTGAAAATTGCCCGGAAGAGATTTTTTAGAATATGTATAGTTCTAATATTTCTGATGGTAGCTACTCATTGTCATTCCTAATTTAAAGTTGCACGGCTAAATTCAAAGTAACTCTTGAGCAAAAAGTCCAGGTATTACAACCAATAAGCCAGTTTTTATACCCAACCATTCAACGGATATTAAATACCATAACGTCATGACCTCACACTCTTTTCAAGGTCTGATTTCATAAAAATTTAGACAAATTTACAAACTAGGTATCTGTATTGTAATTCGTATCTGTCGAAATGCATTGTACTTTACTGATACCTGGTGGTAGAACTAAGAACTATTACGGCTTACTGAGCTGTAACTCCGCTAGGAGCAGCACTTGTACATCTGAGAAAAACTGAATCCATTTTAAAACTGTTTATATTAAATTATAAACAATGCACTTTTAGTTTGTTTTTAACATAACATGCATAAAATTTGTATGAATTAAACGTTTTTCTGATTTTATACTAATGAGCGATCTTATCTAAATATCAGCGAATAAGTATCAGATCCATTAATTCAAAAGTATTTTATTGAGTGTCTACCAATATGTATACCGACAGCAAAGGAATTATGTATTGCAGTACGTAAATAATAGGCGATAAAAACTATATTTTTCCAAACAATCCCATTAAGTGCTAAAGACAAATACCTAATTTATTGAAGGTGGTATTTTAAAATTTATTTTATTATTTTTTGTTTGTTTTTTGCTTTGCAAATAAGATAACAAGAAAAACAACATAATAAATAAACAAAATAAATTACTGTATATTGTTACAATAATAGCCTCGGCCGTTGACCGGATCCTAGACTTCCATCACCGTCTGAATTTTTTAAATAAAATTTAATTTATATTTTGTTATTGCTTGTTGTAGAGCCTTTACAGCCCTTAAAGTTTGTTTATATTTGCTATTTATTAGGTTATTTTTATTTTGTTAATTAGTTTTAGGTACGTTAATATTTCTTTTATTTACCTTGTTATTGTTGTATGGCCAATTTTTATATTTTTATTTTGAGTATGGGCGATGATAACCACATCGGGTTTTCTCCGGGGAAAAAACAATAATATACAGCCTACAATAATTTTGTGTATATCTTGTTTTTAATATTTATATTATTGTTAACTAGTTTTAAGAAACTATTTATAGTTATTATTGTATTTTGTATTTTATTTTGTTATTTAGTTTTAGGTACGTTATATTTATTTTATTTTTCTTGTTATTGTTGAAGAGCCAATTTACAGCCCTACAATAATTTGTGTGTATGTTGTTTTTAGATATATTACTGTTAACTTGTTGTAGTCATATATCTATAACTGCTATTATGTTTTGTTTTATTTATTTGTTTTTGTTGTTTGTTTTCTTATGAAACTTAATTTTATTATTTTTTTTTTATTTTATTCTCTCTTTCATTACTTCATTCTGAGTGTCGGCAATGATAACCCCATCGGTTTTTCGCCGGGAAAAATTGCATTTTGTATTGTTATTGTTTTGTTTGTTGTTTTTATAATGTTTTAAATTTTTATCTGACTTGTTTGCTCGTTTTCAAATACTAAATTAAATAATTAATGTCACGCCTCGGCGATGATAACCATAAAGGTTTTTCGCCGTAAAAAAAGAATACAACTACAACAAACACAATATAAATAAATATAACTTGAATGATAGTAAAATAATTATTATAAATTGCCTAAAACAAGTAATCCGAATAAATACCGTACGTCAAAAACACACAAAAATAAAACTAATACAGGGAAAGACTGTAAGGTGTTCTGCACAAGGCACAACAAAAATAAATAAGGAACACTAATTCACATTTAACTTTTTTTGCGAGAAACACATGAAGGCTATCTTCATCTATCCAGAAAATTATTACTCAGAGGATAAACTAAAACAATACACTGTAGACTCCTATCTTAAAAAATTAATTGGTGGACTACTGGAACCGCGAAGGCACCAGACCACTGAACTATTAACCAAAGGCTCAGTTTCACAATGTGTGGTCACAGATCCCGTAGTTCGTATACAACGTAACTCTAGTATTTATTCTTAATAATAATACATACTTTTATTTACATACTCACGGTTGTTACAAATGATTGCTGCTTCAGTTGTTTTATGTTTATTTCGTTAATGGTTTCATTATATTTGGGTGTGAATGACTAGAACTCATTTAATTTTTGTAAAATTTATTCCCAATATTTAATATCTACACTCTCCACACTAACGATTGTTTTTACATTACATATCAGTTACTTGAAATGGCAGTGATGAGGAATTCCCTTACTCTCAGTTATGGGCATTTAGATGTTCCCACAAAATTAACTTGACCATTCATACCATCATTGGTAACGACTTTGTCTGCCGCTGCTTTTGCAATTCCGACAGCGATTGGATTTTTCCAAACGCTAGCCTTAATGAGGACTGAGTAAGCAACGAAATTCTTCCTTCCTGAAAAAAAGAATAAAAATATCACTTATGTTATTTTAATCTTGTTTCGGACAACACAATTATAGCGCATAAACAGTAAGGCGGGAAAATTCAACCAAGAATGTTCTTAAATATACTGACATTCGTTTGGAAAAAATTCAATGATATTTGCAGTGCTTGTTGCTTATTACTGTAGTTAAACATACGTTATAAAATTCTTGTTACATTTTTCTTCTCTTCTTCTAGGATTATTGTCACTATGTTCAGTATAATGATCTGCCTTCCCTAGCTTCGTCAATTCTTCTTTCTATGATATACATGTATTGCTCGATTGTGATGGTTTCCAAAATATGCGTGTTTTGTGTGGTCTGAGCAACTGTTTGCAGACGATGTTGGGAGATAGTCCCGGCGGAGGCAGCTGACGTGAGCAGCTGATGGGCTTAGCGACCCCACCATACCTCTAGCTCATTCTACTCTCACTCATTTACTCAACATACACACAACACACAACATCCACAAACACACTCCCTCACACAAACACATACACACCCGCAGGGGGGTGCAGACTAGCTGCACCTAATGAGAGGACCTAGACGAACCTCGCGGCACCCGAGTGTAACACACACTTACACTTACAGAACTACACTTACGATTTAAACACTTTACATACACACATACATTTAGGGATTTGCTGTACTTGTTCCGTTACGTCTGGGAGTGGCGATGCTTCTTGGTTTCCTTTGGCGGGACCAAGTATGTGGAACCTGATGTGTGCCTAGCACTGCCGAGGACCTCTGATGGGACAGGTTCTGGAACCGAGCAGCCTATAGGCGCTTGGCAAGCGCATGAATGTTGAGTTATGGGTGTCGGAGCCCATAGCTGGGTCTATCGAAACAAATGGTTGCATTCTGTGAGTACATAGAGAGCGGCTGCCAGTGGTACTTGGGTTTGGGGAACCGTAACGATGTACCGGAACCCATTCCTAAAATATTCTGGAGTGCTGACAGACCATGTATTTCGGCTCCAGGATATCTGGAGGTCCCCCCCCATTTTTTTTCTTCATTTTTCAATTTTTTTTTTTTTTTTTTTTTTTTTTTTTTTTTTTTGGGGGTTCTCGCTTTAGTTCGAGTATCCTGGGCTGCTGGTGGTCGTTTGGGTGCACCCTGTGCCAGTTGTTCGAAAAATCTGCATTCATGAATCGCTCGGCAAACTAACTATGGAGAACAACAAACAAAACGCCAAAATGAGTTTAAAGAGGCATCGTTTGACCTTGTCAAACGAGTCTGTAGAAAGTGATGTTAGTGCAGCAATAGCAAAAGAGACTAAACCAAATGTTCAAGGAGATGGTAACTTTACGTTACCTTCTCCGAGATTCTTAATCATCAAAAATGCAACGGAAGGAGCGGATTTGTCCAAAGTCTCGCCGTTTTTAATTAATAAAGCCATTGTTGGTAGGGCAGGCCCCGTAGTTTCTATCAAAAAACTACAAAACGGGACTTTACTTGTACAAACAAATAGCGACAAACAGACCCAGTCGCTATTAAAAATGACTTCCTTCTTTGAAACAGTCAAGGTATGTGTAGAACCCCACAGAACCTTAAATTTTGCAAAAGGTGTCATAAGTTGCCGAGATCTTTTACATGTGGATCTAAGTGAAATTAAGACGGAGTTGACTTCAGAAGCTGTAGTTGATGTCTGCAGGATAATGCGAATGGAAAAGGGACAAAAAATCCCCACAACCTCCTTGATCTTGACATTTGGAAAACCTAAAATACCTGATTATATCTATGCTGGTTATCAAAGGCTGTCGGTGAGGCCATATGTTCCGAATCCAAGGCGTTGTTTTAAATGTCAAGGCTTCGGTCATATGAGTTCGTCGTGCACGAAGCCTGAGGTTTGCGGAAATTGCGGTAATCAAGGTCATTCTGGTGAAGGTTGTCAAGTTAGCCCACAATGTGTGAATTGTGGCGGTGATCATCCCGCTCGATCTTCGATCTGTCCCAAGTTTCTTGAAGAAAAATCCATTCTTACCATAATGGCCAAAGATAAGATATCCTTTTCTGAAGCCAAGAAGATCCATAAAAGCTCCAAGCCTCTTATAAGTGGAAAATCGTTTGCTTCTGCTACAGCCAATCAAAAAATGTCTTGTGTGAATTGTGATGAGCTAACCAAAACTGTAAAAGTTTTGACTGATCAAGTTGCTCAGTTGTTAGCTATGTTAACGTCCAATGTCGCACAAATTTCGGTTCCGATTGTGAAGGAAGGCCCTACTTTGCTTTCTCCTGTAAAAGTAACTCCTGAGCCTACATTTAAAAAAGATATTAAATTTCCAGTGACCAAGCCACGAATGACAACGTCGCAAGTGTTGAAGCCTGTGGACAAAAAAACCACTCCAGGACTGGAATACTTTTTAAAAAAAAAATCAAACACTTGTCCACCGACTGTTGGACCTAAAAATAAAAATTCGACTATAGGGAAAAACCTTGTTAAAAAAATGAAAAAAAACTTCTAAAGGAGGTTCTAGTACTAAACCTCTTGTAAACAAAACCAAAAAATCATCAGAGTCTGACATTAGTTGTGACTCTGTGTCTGTTGATTCTGACCAATCTAAAGCATGCTCTATTGAAAATATGAATCCTATCATAAACTAAAGTATTAATTTTCAATGTCAACGCCTTCCATTTACAACAATGTGATACAGTGGAACATTAACGGAGCCAAAAGTCATATTGAAGATTTAAAACTTCTTGTACGCGATACGTCTCCATTATTCATTTGCCTTCAAGAGACGCACCTTCACCAATCGCACACTTTCAATTTAAGAGGGTATTCTGTTGTCAGGGCCGACTTCATAACGGAAGAACGAGCGAAGGGTGGGGTAGCCATACTAGCTCGTGACTCTATTGATGCCGTCCCTGTAGACATAGTAACTCCTTTACAAGCTGTCGCAGTTCAGACTACCGTACCATTTAAACTTAGCATATGTTGCATTTATTTACCACCTAGCTATGCCTTCCAAGACAACGACTTAGTTAACTTATTAATTCAGTTACCTGTCCCTTTCTATTGATGGGTGATTTTAATGCTCACCACACATCGTGGGGCTCTACTACATGTAACTCACGAGGAAATCGAATTGACAATATAAGGACTACATTAGATCTATGTCTTTTAAATAATGGTTCCCCAACACACTTATCGTCTTCTACAGGTGGTTGGACAGTCGTTGATTTGACCTTTTGCAGTCCAATTTTGGCAACGAAGTTCGAATGGTCGGCGATATCTGATCTGTACGGCAGCGATCATACTCCGATTAATGTTTCACTTTGTACATTCCACCGTCCGAATCAACGCCCTCCGCGGTGGATTCTACAAAAGGCACAATGGGTTGATTTCACAGAACAATTTGTATCACCTGACATTGAAGATATTAACTCTATTAATGAAATAGTACAAACTTTAACTGAAAATATTTTAGACGTAGCACATAAAACTATTCCTCAAACCTCGACTCATCAATCTCGTCCCCCCGTTCCTTGGTGGACTGAGGACTGTAAGAATGCCTTGCTTTTACGTAGACGAGCTCTAAGAAGGTTCAACAGACGACCAACGAGTGAAAATCTTGAGAGGTATAAAATTCTCCGAGCTAGAGCTCGTAGAATATTTAGACAAAGTAGAAAAATTCTTGGACCCAGTATATTAACACAATATCAAGAACAACACCAGTATCAACTGTTTGGAAGAAACTCCGTTCCGTTTCTGGTTCATCTCCATCAACTTCCTTGATGGGCATCAAACAACGGAACGGAATAATAAGTTTTGATCCTCGAGATATTGTTAATACATTGGGTTTATATTTTGCGGATTATTCTTCGTCTACTTCCTATAGCAATGGTTTTGTCGTTTCAAAAATACTCAAGAAGCAATGCCATTCGTCGTTGGTACGTCTGTTTCTCCTTTGAACGCGCCCTTCTCAATAGAAGAGCTGGAATCTGCACTGTCATCCTCTTCAGATTCAGCACCAGGCCCTGATAACCTTGTATATTCCATGATTAAAAATCTTCCAACATCGGGGAGGATTTCCCTCCTGAAGATATACAATCGTATGTTTGAGGAACACTCTTTCCTGATGTTTGGTTGGAAGCAACAGTGATTCCTATTCTTAAGCCAGGCAAAGATAAAACTGATCCAAACAGCTACCGCCCTATTTCTCTTACTAGTGTGCTATGCAAGCTAGTGGAGAAAATGGTAAATCGTTGTCTTGTTTGGTACTTAGAGAATAATAATTTACTCTCTAAGGACCAGTGTGGTTTTAGGCAAGGGCGATCTTCCATCGATCAGGTAGTTTTATTAGAATCTGCAATCCAAAATGCCTTTCTGTTACGTCAAACACTTGTTGCAATATTCTTTGACCTAGAGAAGGCATATGATATGGCTTGGAGAAGAGGAATACTAAATACATTAAAATCATGGGGTATACAAGGTAATATACTAGGTTTTATCAAAAATTTTCTCTCTAACAGATATTTCAGAGTACGCCTTGGATCTACATTGTCAGATCGTTTTCGGTTAGAGAATGGCGTCCCGCAGGGAAGTGTACTTAGTGTGACTTTGTTTGCCGTTGCTATCAATAATATAACTACTAATGTGCGGTCTCCTGTTCGCTGTTCTCTATTTGTGGATGACTTTGCAATTTATGTTGGTGCTAGAAGTTTGGCCACAGCTGAAAGAACACTTCAGCTTACAGTAAATAGATTGCAGTCATGGACGAATTCAACTGGGTTTAAATTTTCTGCCGCCAAAACTCAATGTATTGCCTTCAGTCGCCGTCGACAGATCCGAACTCCTTCAATATTTCTCGATGGTACAGAAATTAGGACCATTCCATCTGTTCGATTTTTGGGGTTAATATTTGACCAAAGACTATCATGGAACCCTCATTTGCGTGATTTAAAGTTACGATGTAACAAAATTCTCGATATGTTGAGGGTGCTTAGTGGTTCTCGATGGGGCGCTGATAGGACCTGTATGCTGATGTTTTACCGTGCGGTGATTCGTTCGCGGATTGATTATGGCAGCATTGTATATTCGTCTGCACGACCATCCGTATTAAAAAAAATAGACCCAGTCCATCACTCTGCAATACGACTCGTCTCTGGAGCCTTCCGTTCTAGTCCTGTTGTAAGCATTCTAGCCGAGACTGGGGAACCTTCACTCTTTCGACGGAGACAGAAACTACAGCTAACTTATGTAAGCAATTTATCATCTAAACCTTGGCACCCTGCTTTTAATACAGTTTTCAAAAATCAATTAGTGCGACAGTATGAAACTCGACCGAATGCTACTGCTCCTCTTGGTATTAGAACTTCCCGTATTTTTGAAGACTTACGTATTGAACTACCCCCAATGTTTGAAAGGTCCTTTTGTCTTGTCCCTCCATGGAAAATCAATATGCCGACATTTGATTTCTCCTTATGTGCATACCAGAAAGACAACACTCCTAACATTGTGTATCAACGTGAGTTTTTCGACTGACTAGTTCATATCCATCTGCTAAATTTATTTTCACAGATGGCTCTAAGATGAATAACAATGTTGGGTGTGCATTTTACTCATTGGACGAAACGTATAAGTATGGATTACCCTCAACTTGCAGTGTCTTTACAGCCGAACTCTTTGCCATCTTAAAGGCTCTAATCACTTTTGAATTCGATAGTTTGCATTACGTAGTTTGTTCCGATTCAAAAAGTGCACTCCAGGCAATGCAGGATATGTATTCGGTAAACCCTCTGGTTCAAGATGTTCTGTGTTCTGTCCATAGACTTGAACTACGAGGTGCAAGAGTATCATTTATCTGGATTCCTGGCCACTGTGGAATATCTGGAAACACTATAGCGGATAATGCGGCAAAGGAAGCAACTTTTCTTCCACCATGCACTCAACGTGTAATCGTGTCTGACTTCCTTTGTCACGTAAAATATTTAATTCATCTACAGTGGGAAAATGAATGGGCAGCTACAAGCTGTAATAAATTGAGGGTAATCAAAAGTACAGTTCGTCCTTGGGGTCGTCAATACGTGCAAGTCGCAGAGAAGAGGTGGTGATCACCCGCCTTCGCATCGGTCACTCCATGTTAACGCATGGATTTCTGATGGAACGCGGGACCCACCTAAATGCGAGTTCTGTAGGGAAACCATCACAATAAGACATATATTACTCGATTGTGATGGTTTCCAAAATGTGCGTTTTATGTGTGGTCTGAGCAACTGTTTGCAGACGATGTTGGGAGATAGTGCCTCGGCCGTTGACCGGGTTCTAGACTTCCTTCATCGTCTGAATGTTTTAAATAAAATTTAATTTATTGTATTTGTAATTTCTTGTGTTATTTTATTTATTTATTTTATTTAAAAACTTTATTTCTGTTATGTTTTGCATTATTTTACGAATTGTTATTAAATTTTATTCATTATTTATTGTTATTTAGTTCTTAAGTCTAATATATCTATACCTGTTATCTAAATTTTTAATTTATTTTTACTGTTATAGTTTGTTGTTGTTGTTTTTGTTGTTGTTTTTTTTCTTAAGTTAAATTTTGGTTAATTAAATTTTTTTTATATACTTTAATCCTTCGTGACGGCGATGATAACCTAAACGGTTTTTCGCCGAAAAAAAAAAAAAAAAAAAAAAAAAAAAAAAAAAAAATGTTGGGAGATAGTGCCTCGGCCGTTGACCGGGTCCTAAACTTCCTTCATCGTATGAATTTTTTAAATAAAATTTAATTATATATTTGTTATTGCTTGTGTTATTTTATTTATTTATTTTATCTAAATAACTTTATCTCTGTTATGTTTTGCATACTTTTACGATTTGTTATTAAATTTTATTCATTATTAATTGTTATTTAGTTCTTAAGTATTTATTATTGATATAGTTATACCTGTTATTTAATTTTTTAAATTTATTTTTACTATTATAGTTTGTTGTTTTTTTCTTATTTAAGTAAATTTTTGTTAATTAATTTTCTTTTATACTTTCATTTTGCGTGACGGCGATGATAACCTTAACTGTTTTTCGCCGCAAAAAAAATTACTTTCGATGACGCGTTTTGGAGGACCTCCATCTTCAAAAACTATGGAGTATAGATATAGTTTTTGAAGGTGGAGATTCTCCGAAACGTATCAACGAAAGTAGATATGTTATAAAACATATTTATCCTAAAAATATAAAAACTAAATTTTTAAATATAAATTGTTTTAAAAAGGAATTTATTGTTTTTAAGCGAGTCTCCAAATCAATGATTACTTATCCACGTGTTTGCTTATAAAGTTCTTCAGTGGGGTTATAGTTTTAAGAAATCTGTAAAAATCTAGTCAGCGAAAGATCTATGCTCTGCATTGAACTGCGACTTAGTTTGATTGAGTGTCACGGAGGTTTCTGTGCCGAGGATAACATCAGTACTGCCACGATATATATATATATATATATATATATATATATATATATATATATATATATATATATAAAAGACAAAAAGCACGTTAAGGCTATTATCACCTCCCTAAATGTAACTGTGTAACACCTAATTATAAGTGTAACACTTTACATTTAAAGTGTTAAAGTCGTGTGTGTGTGTTAGATTTCGGGTACCGCGAGGGACGTCTAAATCCTCTCAATAATTGCAGCTAGTCTCAATAGACCACAACATCAGTGCAATTGTTAGAAAAATAAAAAAGGAAGAATTATTAAATACAACTTAATTTGACAATAATTATTTAATTAAAAAACGTAAATATTGGCAGTAATGTTTAGTGAAGTGAAATACTTACTCCCAAAATCAGAACAGCGAATGTAAGCCAACACTCCGTTTAGATCATCATAGTGAACGAAGATTAGTTTAAATGTGAATACTTTATTTGGATTTCCTAAAATAGAAGACAAAGTGTTCAAATTAATTTGTGAAACTAATCTAAATGTTTACTCAGTCACTGTATGTCCCCCTCTTGCACTTTGTTAAGATTACCGGTAATAATCGTATAATTTTTTCGCCCCAAAATAAAATTACTGAATTCTAATAAATTATTTAAACATTTTTAGTACCTTGCTTTAATCTATGGTAAGAATTTGGAATAATTTTAAAATATTTAATATTGTTAACCAGTTTTATGTAAGTGTTAATAGTTATAATTATTTGTTTTATGTTTTTAAGATAAATAACTAATTGTTGGTATTATTATTTTTAATTTTTTTTCAGGGACAATTTACATCCCTTTTTATTTTATTTTATTTAATTATTTTCTCTAAATAACTTTGTTGTGTTTATATATACTTTTACGAATTGTTATTAAATTTTATTCATTGTTATTTAGTTCTTAAGTATTCGTTATTGTAATGTAGTTATACCTGTTATTTAAATTTTTTTATTTATTTTTACTGTTATAGTTTGTTGTTGTTGTTGTTGTTTTAATATACTTTTATTTTGCATAACGGCGATGATAACCTTAACGGTTTTTCGCCCGGAAAAGAAAAAAAAATATTTTTATTTGTTATTACATGTTGTTTATTTACCTCCTTTTCTAGAATACCTTTTATTTTATTATTTCGTTATTTTACATCGGCGATAATAACTTTACGCTAGAAAAAAATTTTTTTAAAAGGCAGCTATAAGAATCGAACTGCTAATTCTACCGCCAAATACTCAGACCAATAGGAATGTTTCTGTGAAGGTCATGAGCAGCCGTGTAAAGCAACATATGAAATCGTAATAAAACTCCGTTTCAGCAATGATTACTCCCTAGCGCGTCCCCAAGGCAGCCTAAAAACACTATGTCTTTTACAGATGACGCCCGAGTATCTTCGTGTAGGTCTGCTCGCAACAGACTATGCGTTTACCTTCTGATAACTGCATTTTCAACGATATGCATCTATATATTGATAACTATATATCGATAACTGCATCTATATATTGCTCTCCGACTGTGACATTCTGCAATGTCAGTTTAAATTTTTTTTGTTTAATTAATGCAGTGATCTTTTCTCTTTTTGACGAACGCAACAATTGCTTTGATTTAAATTAAAACCTTTAATTACAACTCTAATTACACGTTTGTCAAAATCGTCGTAACGTTTCTGATTATATCTCGAAATTCACTGCAAACAGTTCAGCCGTTTTTATGAAATGTTGCAATTTGATCAAGAGCTATGCACTTGGAGACGTAAAAAAACAGTTACATAGTAGAAAGATCGGAACTGTAGCATAGTCCTCTAAATGGTTGAGACCTTTTAAAGACCCTACTTCCTGACGTAGCAATATTTTACTGCAATTCTTTGATTTTTCCGCCTAAAGCTGTGATTGGTCAAGAACTTTCTCTTTTCCACACCTGCTCTCCTGTTATTTTGTTTTGTTTTATTTATTTATTTTTTTTATTATAGTTTGTTTTCTTATTAAACTTAGTTTTGTTTATTTTATTCGTCCTTTTATATTTTTATTTTGAGTATCGGCGATGATAACCACATCGGCAAAAAAAAAATGCTCTCCTGAAGCACTTATTTTCCAGGTTAAATTTTGTCCCCAAAATTATTTATCGGCGTCTTTTTCCTCCGCTTAAATATATTTTATAAAACTGAATTAATATTTATTACTGTTATAGTTATATTACGTTTCTAGTGTCGATTTACATCCCTGTCGTATTTTATTGTTTAAACATTAGAATAATTTATTATACTTTATTTAAAATATCCTAATCTTTTGCTCTTATGTTGCTTTATTAACTATTATTGATTCCTAAAAATTCAGCATTTTTAAAATTTTGTTTTGAACTATGGAAAATTCTCTTACTTTGAATAGATTAATTTTATAATTGGTATTCTGTTTCCGATCCTGTTTTTGGGCGATGATAATCTTTCAAGTTTTTCGCTCCAAAAATTTTAAAAAAATCTTGCGTGAAGAGTTTGTACGTTCGATCGTGTAGATTGTAATGTTATAATTTAGACTGTAAATTTAAATGACAATATACATGTGCGCCTATTTTTCGACAGATCACTATATAGAGTCTTTGTTGACAATATTGTGTTTAAGGGATTGAAAGAATCTTTTTTTAAATAATTAACTAATATTTAGGAAAGATATACTGACTTGGGTCTTGCACTTCGTCTTCTAAAACAACGCCTTTTGAGTAATCGTGTAACTTATACGTATGTGTTTTGCCATGTAAAAATTTAGCACTGAAAATAAAAAACAAACAAACATGAGATGAATATTCAGGTAATGTACACACACACACACACACACACATATATATATATATATATATATATATATATATATATATATATATATATATATATATATATATATATTATCCTCAATGCAGTTGTATTTTTAATATACTGTCGTGTTGGCAGCACTGTTGCGCTGGTGGCGCATGCGTGGTTTCATTTCCGTATTTCTGTACAGGTCTGATGCTGCTAGATTAGTTCTATCGTCGCTGCCTTGCCGTTAATAATGGCTGCTTTCTCTTTGCACCAAAGAAGAGCAACGTTCAGTCATCCGGTTTCTGTGGTTGGAAAGTGTAACAGGGGCCGCAATCCGTTTCGACACAATACGGGAACAGAATCTTACAGGAAGGGAGTGTTTATGAAAGGTCTGAAAAAATTGAAAAATCTTAATTTTACTCATGACGAAGCAGCCGGAAATGAGGACAACATTGAGCGTGCACGTGACATGGTCGTGTTAGGTACACGAGTATCGATAGTCATCATGGCATTTCTGCAAATTAGTAATGGTTCTGCCTACGAAATCATCCACAACAGACTTGGGTTTCATAAAGTCTGCTCAAAATGGGTCCCCAAACAACTCACAGAGTTGTATATACAAACGCGCTTGGGTGTGTCAAAAATCATCACTGATGACGAAACATGGATCCAGCATTACAAGCCGAAGAGCAAACGGCAGAGTATGGAACGGAAACGTCCACAATCGCCCTGCAAGAAAATGTACAAAGTCAACGATTTTCAGGAAAATAGAAGTTAACAGTTTTTTGGGACTCACAAAACACAGTTATCAGAAGAGGGGCACAATAATAAACAGTGAAATGCTTACTGATAGGTCAGCAATTCGAAGCAAATACCGAGGACTACTGTCGAAAGGTGTTGTGTGGGGGACAATGCCCGACAACATACTATAGCCCACAGTACTGAAACGTTACGGAAATTCAGTTTTGAAGTAACAGCTCATCCTCCGTATAGTCCCTTCTGGTTACCGCTTGTTGGGTCCACTCAAAGAGGCATTAAGGGTTCGTCGATTTACCTCAGACCAAGAGGTGAAAGAGACGGTGTATGCATTGCTCGCTGCTCAGCGGAAAAAGTTTTATTCTGATCGCATCAAGAAGCTTGTGCAACGACGGACCGAGTATGTTGGAAAATGATGTTAATGTAAGTGTTTATAAAGCATATATTGCTCGATTGTGATGGTTTCGATAATGTGCGTGTTATGTATGGTCTGAGCAACTGTTTGCAGACGATGTTGGGAGATAGTGCCTCGGCCGTTGACCGAGTTCTAGACTTCCTTCATCGTCTGAATGTTTTAAATAAAATTTAATTTATATATTTGTTATTTCTTGTGTTATTTTATTTACTTATTTTATCTAAATGACTTTATTTCTGTTATGTTTATATATATATATATATATATATATATATATATATATATATATATATATATATTTTACGAATTGTTATTAAATTTTATTCATTGTTATTTAGTTGTTAAGTATTTGTTATTGTTTATTTAAATTTTATTGTTATTTAAATTTTTGTTTAATTTAATTTTACTGTTATAGTTTGTTGTAGTTTTATTTTCTTATATAAGTAATTTTTCTAAATTTTTTTTTATACTTTCATTTTGCGTAACGGCGATGATAACCGTTAAGGTTTTTCGCCGGAAAAAATGTCCTATTTGTATTACAGTAAAGTTTACAACTACATTTCGGATAATTATTGGCTTACTCATGTATATATATATATATAAATGTATACATTTTAAGATACATTTTTATATATAAATGCATATATATATATATATATATATATATATATATATATATATATATATATATATATATATATTAAATTGTTGTAAATAAATATTAATTGAAAATAATAAAAATAGCAATTTCGCCAAAAGTCTTAATTGCCGTGTGTGTGTTAAAACAACCGGAAAATTATTTCTTGAAATGCACCGGGAAATACTGTTCTTCTCGTGTGATGAAATAGAATATAATGCCTTCCGGATTATAGCGCAGCATAGGTTTTTCTTCTCCAGATTGATTTTTTTATGATCTCAACACTTTCTCTATTGCCTACTTCGTAAGTAGATAGTAAACTAAAAAATCAGTCCATTCACCATTCCCACATCTAAAGGACTCCCCCCGAGGACCCGGGTTCGATTCCCGGCCAGGGCTTGGCGTTTTCATACGCTATAAATCATCCCATCGTCTGCATTAGTCCAAGTGTGTACAATAACCGGACGTTAAATACAAAAAAAAGGACTTCCAATATCCCCAGAGCAAGAAATGTTTTTCAGCACATTAAGAGAATGTGTGTCCCAATACTGATTGTTGGCAACACTGAATATATGCATCTTACTACGTATATCCCTGTTTAAGATAACAATGTGCTCTATACTAACATTGTCCTCTTATCATCTTCATTTGAGTTTTTCATTACATTTTCTTAAGTTTTTAAAATGTAACTTACTTTGAAATTATAAAATCAATACTTACTTAAATACAGTATATGACCTGTAACTAAAGGCATCATTGATATTTAATATACCGCAACCCAGACCTTTTTTAATGTCATTGGAGCGGTAATAGTAGAAGTCCCCTTGGCCAGCAACC
The DNA here is from genome assembly GCA_022606455.1 of Callitettix versicolor. NCBI lineage: Eukaryota > Metazoa > Arthropoda > Insecta > Hemiptera > Cercopidae > Callitettix > Callitettix versicolor. The sequence continues at coordinate 24,907,140 of CM040186.1, forward strand.
TAAGTCAAATAAATAAATATTATGGTACAAACATTCTTAAAGCATATAGTAGATTACAAAACATATTTTAATTACAGATTTTGCCAATAAGGATGCTAACTGTTATTTTTTAGTAATCACATAATCGGTGAACATTATTTCAATTAAACATCAGTTTTAAGTATAATAAACGTAATATAATAAAGCACGTTACGTTACAAAGCAAATCGTGGTGTTTTGGTATCAAGGTGCGACCATTTGTACCTTGTGGTAATCCGCATTCAATCACCCAAGAGGTAACATTACTTAATTCAAATTGTGTTTAAATACATTTTATCGTTGAAAGCGTTTGACGTAAAACTGAAACTCTTAGAGTAAATAATTGATTTTACCGTGTTTACATATCACGGTCCCAGAATTCAAGGGTCCATAACTTAAAACTAAAACTACTAGACTTGGCAGTACAATTACCATAAGGGGCAAAATAATGATTCAGTTTGTAAAAAAATTAAACTTACTAAAATAAAAACATAATGTTTTGAGGTTAAAACAGGATTAAGGCAAGGAGACGGTCTTTCTCCCTTACTCTTCAATTGCGTGTTGGAGAAAATCATCAGAGAATAGAGCAAGAGTACTGGACAGATAAAAATAGGGACAAGAATCAGACTTAACTGCCTGGCCTTTGCAGACGATTTGGCACTCCTCTCAAATAGTTGGGAAGAAACGGAACAGCAAATAAAATCGCTGAAAAACACAGCAGGAAAGGTCGGCTTACAGATATCCTTCAAAAAGACGGAAATAATGTCGACTAAAAAGTCGGAACAAAAGTCTATAAAAATAGAAGGCGAACGAATAAAGATAGTGGATAGTAGAAACATAGCCGAAAAACTGGCAATAAAAAATAGAACGAACAAATTAAAGAAGGCCTTAAAGTTAACTTGGGGAACGTATAAGAAAAAGTCGCTTTCCATAAAGTCGAAAATCAGACATTATAATACGGTCACAAGACCGGAAGTGACTTATGTCGCGGAAACTTTATTTAATCTAAGAAGCCGAAACAGAACAGAGGAGCTTCAAAAAGTGGAAAGGAAAATATTGAGAACCGTTATCAACAAAAAACACATGGTAGATACAGACTGTTGCCAAATTCAGCCATCTATCTGTTAGATAATATTAGAAAGAGGAGACTGGCTTTTTATGGACACCTAATAAGGCTACCAGAAGAAAGACTGACGAAGAAACTCCTAAATTACCAACTCAAGATGAAAGTAAAGAATGAGTGGCTTAAGGAAGTGGAACAGGACCTAAAAGAATTAGGGATAACGGAGGAACGTCTGAAAGAAGGAAGGGAAAAACTAATCCTTAGGGATAAAAACACTAGATTAAAATTTAAAGAAGGAACAAAAAGAGTTGCCTTTTACTCGGAGGAAGTTAGACTACAGAGATCTATAAGACTGAAGAAGTATTGGGAGAATCTCAAAACCTTAAAAGAACCAAAGTTGAAAGCCCAAAAGAACCAAAATTGATTAAATGTGCTCCTCCATTGAGGGCTAAAAAAAAGTAACTTACACCAGGAGTGTAGAATGAGGTGTCAGCTCTTCCAATGACTTTGTCACATTTACCTACGTAATTGTAATAGTTATGTGGATCTACTTTTGCCAGTTCCTGTTCTTCTTCAAGTTCCAGTTGCTCTAACTCGTCCAGTTCCAGGTTCTGTTCGGTTTCCAAGTCTTGGCAGAACACCAAAGTTGTAAACAGCAGATATATCGCCAAGTACATCATAGCGATGAATGAACAAACTGAAAATAGTTTAACAATAACAACTGTTAAGTCAGTATCACTGTGACAATTGTAATAGTTCAATAATTTCAATATTTCACAGTTACAAATATTGAATTAAATACTCTATATCTTTGTGATAGTGATACTGAAGAAGATCAGTGATACTCGTGGTGAGTTTGAATCTGTAACTGTGGGTAATGCACATAATATTTATATATGTTTAAGATATAAGATATAAAAGAAATGTTACACAATTTTAAAAACATTAAAAAGTAAAAATATTGTATTTTTAATTTTATACTGATTTTTACGTGTTCATTATTTTATTCGTATCCATCTTTTTTAAAAAAAGTATTGTCAGATTTTATTTTTTTTAAAATAAACCTATTAAATATAAAAAACAGAATGATAACTTAAAATTTTTAATGTTTATTTACAGGTGTGTTTTTTTTATAAAGAGTAGATTTAAACATAAAAAAATTGTTCCACATAATTTATATTCTACATTGCATAAAAGTTAAATGAAAATTAATTAATTTTTTATTAAGCACACTTCCGAAATGATATTTATTAACAATAAGTTTACAATATTTTAATTGAATTTTTAAAGTGTTTATTTAAACGATTCTATGCTTGTCTGCAAAACAACAGCTGTTATGTTTGCACAAAGCTTACTGGCTCTATGCACAAGCAATTTTTATTAAAAATCATTGGTATTCTTTGGTTTTCAACTGCGACCACAATTTGTATTTGTACCTTGTGGTAATCCACAATCAGTAACATATGTAACATAACTTAATCTAAATTATCTAAATCATAATATATAAAAGAAGAAGTTCTGACTGACTGATTCATAATCAGTGCAGAGCCAAAATTATTTTAGCTAGCGACTTGAAATTTTGATGGTAAATTTATGTTACATATAGGCGTGTATTAAGATTTGCAAAAATTTGATTTTAACGCCATTAAACTACTTACCCAGTCCAGATTTAATAATCAACGTATAGACGAGACTATTATAACTAGAGACTTGAAATTTTCAGGGTTACCACCATATGTAGGAGTGAACTGAAAAACGATTTTCCAGTATTTAACCCCTAACGAGGTAAAAATGGAGTACAACAATTATTATTTCATATGTTTTTCGTCTGACCTTTTTAAAACGTAACGTTGTCACTCTTAAATATAAGTATTGAATTATACTTGTTCCCATTTCCCAAAACTCATCCCCTATAGAGATTGAAAAGGGATAGAAAATGTAAAAAAGGGGTGTACAATTTTGCATTGAACAAAAAAAAATTTTGTTGTGTATCGTATATTCTAGAAATATTCTATGAAACACAAATAATGAAACACATATTTCAACATTTTTCCGAATTCGTACCCTAAAAGTATAAAAATGTTAAACAGAGGTATCATTGGAGAAAAAAGAGAGTTTGCATTATAGAAAAATATTTTTTATCGGATTTTCTTAAAAGTAAACAAAATATTCTAAAAAAAATTATGATACACGTAATTCAGCATTCCCCTCCCCCGAATTAATCCCCTAAAAGGACAAAAATATAAACGAGGTATAAATGCTTGTATTGGAAAAAAATATGTTAATCAGATTTTCTTAAATTCGAATGGAACACGTTTGAAGACAATAAAAACAACATTCAAGTTATAATATTTTTTCATATTCGCTGTAAAATAATCACGAGTTTAGATGATCACGCTTTTAATAATATATTTTTCTATGTTTCTAAATTATTACATTACTGAAACAGTTTACGTTTCGTGGGCGAAGCCGCGAAGGGTACAATTATAATTGCCCATAGAAAACAACATTAAAATGTACAATGTTTCTGAATACATTTTATCGTTTAAGGCGATTAACGTACAACGTTTGTCAAACGTTTAAAGCATATAATTGACTTTACCGTGTAAGTCGGTGATTTACAAAGATCACGTATAGAAAAGTACTCCCTACCAAGTCGCCCAACCTTCCGCAGTGTATATATCACGGGAGTTGACGAATATCAGAATTAAGGTTTTTTAACTTAAAAAAAATTAACTTAAAAACAAAAACTATTCGAGAACTGGTAGTGCAATTATCGTAAGGGGCACGACCCTCTGGTTCAAGATATTCTATGCTCTGTCCATAGACTTGAACTACGAGGTGCAAGAGAGTATCTTTTATCTGGATTCCTGGTCACTGTGGAATATTTGGAAACACTGTAGCGGATAATGTGGCAAAGGAAGCAACTTTTCTGCCGCCATGCACTCAACGTGTAATCTTGTCTGACTTTCTTTGTAACATAAAACATTTAATTTATCTACAGTGGGAAAATGAATGGGCAGCTACAAGCAGTAAAAAATTGAGGGTAATAAAAATACTGTTCATCTTTGGGGGTCGTCAATACGTGCAAGTCGTAAAGAAGAGGTGGTGATCACCCGCCTTCGCATTGGTCACTCCATGTTAACGCATGGTTTTTCTGATGGAACGCGGGGACCCACCTGAATGCGAGTTATGTAGGGAAACCATCACAATTAAACATATACTGCTCGATTGTGATGGTTTCCAAAATGTGCGTGTTATGTGTGGTCTGAGCAACTGTTTGCAGACGATGTTGGGAGATAGTGCCTCGGCCGTTGACCGAGTTCTATACTTCCTTCATCGTCTGAATGTTTTAAATAAAATGTAATATATATATATATATATATATATATATATATATATATATATATATATATTTGTTATATCTTGTGTTATTTTATTTATTTATTTTATCTAATAACTTTATTTCTGTTATGTTTATGTATACGTTTACGAATTGTTATTAAATTTTATTCATTATTTATTGTTATTTAGTTCTTAAGTGTAATATATCTATACATGTTATCTAAATTTTTACTGTTATAGTTATTTTTTGTTGTTGTTTTTTGTTGTTTTTAATTTTTCGTAACGGCGATGATAACCTGAACGGTTTTTCGCCGGAAAAAAAACGACGAAATGCCAAGAATCAAAACGAATTTGAAAACTGCTACACTTAAATTAGTTTCTGCTTTAGTTAATTTAATAATTGTACTTTTCACCGTTATTCTTCTTTAACACTGACATATTTACAGCCTAAATTACTAAACCGCTTTTGTTAAACGATGTTTTATTTGTTCAGCTGCAGGATGTGCCTTTCGCATTAGATTCCAAAAATATGTAACTTTAGCTTTGTGAAATTATAAAGCGAACCGCAAACATTTAGTAAGTTTAAACATTTATGTGCCTTCAACTTAAACTACATAACCAATTTTGCATAAAGGTAAAAACAGTATGTTAACAATTATCAAACTGTATAAACCGTGAGAGAATAAAAAACACAAAAACACCTGGAAACATTGGCGCTCCTACACGCAAACTGCAGAACTATTTTTCATCAATAATCATTCATTTTATTCGTCACTGCATAGAAATTATAAAAGTAAGCATATTTACAACCGTAACACTGCAATAAAGTGCTAAAACATTTACCGATTTCTGATTTCTGTACCTTTTATAGATTTACTGAACAGCTGATCTAAGAAATACGACTTTGTAAGTTATGAAACATTTTAAAATTAAATTTTCAAGTTCTTTACCAACCTAAAAAAACATCACTCACAATTTTAAACGATTATACAGCCTGCAGAAAACAAAATCACAAATAAATTCAAAACAATTAAAAACAATATATGTCATTTTCTACTTACACTATTCTGAACGTGAAGATTGTATTATGTGCACTTGCAACTACTACGTTATATAGGTAATTTTAGTCGTGAAAAAAACCATAAAAACAGCTGATCAAACAGCTGACGTATTTGTAAAAAAAAATCTTAAACACATCGAAAGCAAATAATTTAATTTCGACATCTACGTCAGTAATGTACAAAGAATGCAAGTAAAAAACGGATTATTATGTCTGTGAAATTTTATTTAATACAATCTGTTATATGAAAACTAATTTTTACAAAATGACAAAGTACAGTGGATGTGGATTTCTATCAAAGGTTTCGAACCGCCTCGGTGGCTTAGTGGATAGCGTACTAGGCTTTCACTCCGAGGACCCGGGTTCGATTCCCGGCCAGGGCTTGGCATTTTCATACGCTATAAATCATCCCATCGTCTGCATTAGCCCAAGTGTGCACAATAGTCGGACGTAAAACACCAAAAAAAAGGTTCCGTTTCGACAAGATCTAGTTTTACATAGGCTAGTACAATTTAACATGTTCACCAGTTTCATAAAAATTCTTCGCTACAAGTACGTAATATTGCAGCAAGGAAAAATACAAAAATATGTAGATTATAATGTAAGACCGACTTGAAACACCAGCCATTCAACTGAGCAATGGTAAACAAATTAAGATTATGAACAAGTTCAAGTATCTTGGGGAAATCATAGCCTGGAATACAGACGAGAAACCATCGATAGACAGCAGACCATACAAACTGAAACAAGCGCACGACTCACCCGGCCAACCTACAAAAAGAAATCGCTCTCAATGAATGCCACATTTCGACATTATAATTCCGTGGTAAACCTGAGGCAACTTATGCTAGTGAAACACTCTTCAAGTTGACGATTAAATCAACTGATAAACTGCAGAAAGCAGATAGAAGAATCATCAGACACCATTAAGAATCATTAAGAAGAAACACCAAGTGGAGATTACTACCGAATGAAGTGGTATATCGAGAAAGTGAGTCAATACTAGACACGATGCGGAAAAGAATTGCTTTTTTTTCGGCCATATATATATATATATATATATATATATATATATATATATATATATATATATATATATTGTGTTTAACGTCCGACTATTGTGCACATTTGGGCTAATGCAGACGATGGGATGATTTATAGCGTACGAAAATACCAAGCCCTCGCTCCGGGAATCGAACCCGGGTCCTCGGGGTGAAAGCCTAGTACGCTATCCACTAGACCACCGAGGCGGCTACATTTCGGCCATATAGCACGCCTTCCAGAAACCCGACTGATGAAACAGCTATTTAGCTATTTCTCGAAGATTAAAATGCAGAATAATTGGTTCAAAGAGATCCAGAGTGATTTAGAAGAGTTAAATTTGACTTGACGGTGCCTCAAATTGAAGGTAGAGCAGAGAAGAGGAATAAATATCTGCGATTCAAACTAACAAAAAAAAGACCTATACCATAACTCATGAACAAAGGGCAGCCAGGTCGGACCGGATGAAGAAATTGTGGGAACGAAAGAAGAGGCTGAAACGCTAGTCTTTCAAAAGCGATGTTGGACTTGGACGTGTATGGACTGATTAAAGTGCTCCAATGAGGGGCGTAAACTAAGGAAAAAAATAAGACCTTCTATGTTTAAATACGAATATGCCACCATATAAGTAATTAGGTTAGGTGATAGAATCATTTAGTTTGGAAGTGAGGGGGGATGAGGTCGATATTACTTTTCTACATCTTAAAATTTAAGCATTTTTTGAAAAACTTTTAACGATTTATTAAAAAAGTTATTTTTGCAAGGTTCTGTTCGTAGTTCTGGAAAAAGAATTTCCATTATTTTCTTTTAACATATGATATGATTTCATTGTCGTTATTTGAATTAAATTCTGCGTATATTAAGCCTAATATTTTAAACTTTTAAATTACATTGAAAATAACTTGCGGAAATTAACTGTGTAAGCATGTTACTGAATTTGGGCGAAATTCAAAAGTGATTTAATAACTTTTTTAGTTCTGTACTTGGAGGGGATCTTTTTAGCACGTGTTGGTTTTTGATTTAATTAAATACTGTAGAAAAAAAAACTTTGAAACTAGTTTATAAAGTATATTTAAACTATTCAGTTATTTTGCCACGATGTACGTTTCGACGACATATCTGCCATCTTCAGGTGGATACTTTACTGCTACTGCTAAATAACGTAGTAAGACGAAATACAAAGGTAATTGTCATATGAAATCTGGCTACCTCATCCACCTCGTGTTTGGTCTCTGTCAAACTGTAGATACCTTTACAATTTTTTTTTTCAAATCTGATTTATCGTCATTATCAGCATTAAAATCTGCATACATGAGTACTTTAAACTTTCAAGTTGTACGGAAAATACGAAAAGGAACCCTTGACCGCCGTCAAATCTTTATTTCAGCACATTCAGAAATTCCTAATGCTAATTTGTGCAGTTTGTACGGCAGTGAAATCAAATTTTCCAACAGTTTGAAATAAACAAATTGTGAATAGCGCCATTTTGAAACTGAACGAAATTTGTTGGGTAAAGAACGAGTGTAATATATTATTACCTGGTATCAACTGGAAAATTGAATTCACTCTGCTGAACATGGTGACTTCAAAAACACAGCCTGACCATCACTTCTCGTTTTGATAGGCTATTCAACAAAGTAGTTGTAATGTAGTGAAATATAACAAAGGCAAACGGGCAAAACAGAAAATAAGAAAGTAAATACCGCCATTTCTCTTGCAACGTCATGTGACCACAAATGTTTGGACACGCCAAATGTGGTCTGTTTGTTGTTCTCGTGAAATACACTGTCAGGTAAAGTGACACCCGCTAAGACCACACTTGTGGCCATGACTATGACATGGCGTGGAGAAGAGGAATTCTCAATACCTTAAAATCATGGGGAATACAAGGCAGAATTCTTGCCTTCATTAATAATTTTCTTTCTGATAGGCATTTCAGGGTGCGACTTGGAGCTAAGATGTCGGATCGTTTTCACTTAGAGAATGGTGTTCCACAGGGGAGTGTACTTAGTGTAACCCTGTTCGCAGTTGCAATAAATAGCATAACCACTAATGTACAGTCCCCTGTCCGATGTTCGCTATTTGTAGACGATTTTGCTATATACGTGAGCACTAGAAACATAGTAACAGCTGAACGATCCCTTCAATTGGTAATAAATAGATTGCAGTCGTGGACGAGGTCCACAGGCTTTAAATTTTCTGCTGCCAAAACTCAATGCATTGCCTTCAGTCGCCGTCGACATATTCAGTCACCTTCGATATACCTTGATGGCATAAAGCTTCGGACTACTCCATCTGTTCGATTTCTGGGCCTAATATTCGACGAAAGATTATCGTGGAACCTTCACCTACGCGATTTAAAAGCCCGGTGTAACAAAATTCTTGATATGTTGAAGGTTCTTAGTGGCTCTCGATGGGGCGCTGATAGGACGTGTATGCTTATGTTTTATCGTGCGGTCATTCGTTCTCGAATTGATTATGGCAGCATTGTTTATTCATCAGCGCGACCTTCCGCATTAAAGATACTAGATCCTGTCCATCATTCTGCAATCCGTCTTGCGTCTGGTGCTTTTCGTTCTAGTCCCGTTGTGAGTGTGCTGGCGGAAGTTGGTGAACCTTCACTCTCGCAACGGAGACAGCAGTTGCAAGTAAGTTACGTAAGGAATTTATCATGTAAGCCATGGCACCCTGCTTACAATATTGTTTTCAATAATCAGTTGCTTCGACAATATGAATCTCGTCCGCATGCTACTGCTCCGCTTGGCATTAGGTCTTCCTGTGTTTTTGACAACTTGGGTATTGAGCTGCCCTCTGTGTTTGAGAGGACTCAATGTTTTATTCCTCCATGGTGTATCCCAATGCCAACCTTTGAGTCATCATTGCTATCCTTTCCAAAACATAACACCCCCGATATTGTGTATCGCCAGGTGTTTCATCATGTTCTTCAATCATACCCATTCAGTGAAATTATTTTTACCGATGGTTCAAAACTGGAGAACAACGTCGGTTGTGCATTTTACAGAACAGGCCAAACCAAGAAATATGGATTACCCTCAGTTTGTAGTGTCTTTACTGCCGAATTATTCGCCATCCTTAAAGCTCTGAACTCCACCGTTGAATCCGATTTTGAGCATTATCTAGTGTGTTCCGATTCTAAGAGTGCACTGCAGGCTATACAAGACATGTATTCAATAAATCCTCTGGTTCAAGATATCTTGTGCTCCATCTATAGGCTTGAACTACAAGGTGTAAAAACAACATTTTGCTGGGTACCTGGTCACAGTGGTATAATTGGGAACACTAGAGCGGATATTGCGGCAAAGGAAGATACTCTGCTGCCGCCAAGCACGCAACGTGTTATTTGCTCAGATTTTATTTGTGAAGCGAAACATCTTCTACATTCGCTTTGGGAAAATGAATGGGTAGCCTTGGACAATAACAAATTGAGGGTAATTAAGAGCACTGTTCGTCCTTGGGGGTCATCAATACGTGATAGTCGTAGAGAAGAGGTGGTTGTTACACGGCTTCGCATTGGACATTCAAAGTTGACGCATGGATTTCTCATGGCGCGTGGGGACCCACCTACATGTCAGTTTTGTGGTGATATCATCACAATCAAACATTTACTTCTGGATTGTGATGGTTTGAAAAGCATGCGTCAAATGTGTGGATTGGATTCCTCTATGGAAGCAATTTTAAAAGATGATTCAACGGTCATTGACCGAGTTCTAAATTTTTTTCATCGTATAAATGTTTTTGAGTTACTCTAACTGTGGTATTGTTGAACAGCATAACGGTGTAAATATGTATATAATTTTTTTTTTCTAGATTTAGGTTGTATAGTCTTATAGTTTTAGTTTTAGTATTGGTTTAGTATAGTATTAATAATGTTTAGTTTTAATTTTCACCCATCCCCAATGTAGGACATTTTGCTGGACGGCGATGATAGCCTATAAGTGCTTTTCGCCAAAAAGCTGTAAAAAAAAAAAACACCACACTATCCTATTCGTGGTGGTAAAACTATAATTTCAAAAAGGATAATTTTAAAAAATACTTTTGGAAATTCGCTTCTATCACGTCAGCTAAAGAGATGTGTCATGCAATTATTTTTATTCAACACTGCCTGGGCCGATTGAGGGTAACAAACACTACTAGTGTGTAAACGGTACATCAAGGATTCGATAAACTTTCAAGTTTCTAGCGTATAAACGTTAAGCCAAGGAAAGCAGGAACCAAGTTCTACATTGTTAACAATTAACCTATAGGTGGGATGTCAGTGTATACTGAAAATTATACTTAATATTTTACTTTTAACTCTTCTTAGGTCAGTTAAAACTGATCACATTCTAAAACCGATTTTACATCTAACATGCATCCATTTTGTCGTCTGACATGGTCAGGGTTCACATACATCCTCCCTCTCTCTCAAGTAAAGCCTCTAGAACTGACCTTACAGCGTTGACATACTAATGTAAATTTGTATCTCATGTTAACCATATGTGTTTACCCTTCAATAAATGTTACAGTAAGTAATGACCAGAACTGACCCAAAAGCTATCTAACGCCCTAATTTTTTATCCTATATTGACAATATTTATTTAATTTTCATAAAATTTCATACTTTTTTTGTTTACATTTTCATTTATTGTTTATTTAAAATTTATTTAATCTCTCATCATTCTTAACACAACAGCGTGAAGAACGCCTGGTATGACTTGAAGTGACCTTTATCCGGTGCCCTATCCCTTTACACTTCTGACGGTTAACCATTTTCTCCATTAGCTTATACACACTGGTCGGAGAAATGGACGGATATCTGTCTTTATTTACAAGGTATCAGAAGAGGAATGATTGTAACTTCCAATCAAGCTTCAGGACACGTATGCTTCTGGAACAAACGGTTGTATATAATGAGGAGAAAAAGCTTTCCAGAAGTGGCAAGATTTTTTACCATTTAATATTCAAGATTATCTGGGCCAAGTGTGAGTCTTGCGTGGACAATAATACAGATTCCAGTCATTGCAGTGTGCATGAGCAATTTAAAGGAGTCACCAGATAAAAGGATAAGATTCTGTCGGCTTTAACTCTTAGTATTTTATAGGTTTCTTTGCAAGTTCTATTTTTGTAAGTTGTATTGAATTTAAGTTGGTGGTTGTATTTCCTTAATGCTTTTCTTCGTAAAAGCAAAACTACTTGAACTGTAAAGGGCACTATATAGCTAAACTAGTAACCAAAGGCTCAGTTTCACAATGTGTGATCACAGTTCACGAAGTTCATATTCAACTTAACTCTAGTATTTATTCTGAATCATAAACCTTACTTTTATTTACATACTTATAATTGATCACTGCTTCAGTTGTATTATGTTTATTCCTTAATGGTTTCATTATATTTGGGTGTAAAGGAAAATAAATCATTTAATTTTTGTACAATTTTATTCCCAATATTTAATTATATATACACTCTCCACACTTACGATTGTTTCTGCATTACGTACCTCGTACTTCAAACCGTACTAATTGAGGAATTCGCGGACTTCTTATTACGGACAACTTGATGTTCCCACAATATTAACATTACCATCCATACCATCGTTTTTAACGATAGTGTCTGCAGCAGTTTTTGCATATGTGGATAAGTCGGGATCTTTCCAAACGCTGGCCTTTATAAGGACTGAGTAAGCAATGAATTTCCTCCTTTCTGAAAAACACAACAAAAATACGAATAAACACACCATTATTGTTATTTCAGTCTATAATTGTTTCAGATAACATGACTATAGCGCATAGACAGTAAGGTGTAAATATTCAACCAAGACTAATCTTAAATTCATACTCTTTTTTGAAAAAAAATCAAAGATACTTGAAGCCTTGTTGTTTAATACCGTAGTTAAACTTATAAAACATATTTATTGTAAGCGAAATATGAGTTATTTTTTATATCGTTTTTAAAGACATTTTTAAAAGATTAACTAAATTTAGTGTTTTGAAGCGATTATCCAAATCAATGTTTGCTTATCGATGTTATCGTTATGGTGGTTTTTCCAATTGGTTTATGTTTTTATTAAATCTATTCTGCGAAAGATTAGTGTTCTGCGATGAGGTGAAACTTAGTTTGATTTTCTCTGTAGTTTCACTGCCGAAGATATCATCAGTACTGTCAAGATATCAGTAATGTATGTCGTGAAATTGTTACATAATTTCAATAAGGGAAGAATTATTTAAAAAAACGTAATGTAACAATAATTAATTAATTGAAGAACGTAAGTACTAACAGTCACGGTATATAGATACACGGTAGGGGCCACGGTGGGTGTGCGCAGTAGACTACCGCACGCGTGACGTCACTGAATCCTCACTGCTACATTCTGTAATTTCCCGTTTAACAATGCGGTGTTCTGTAAATGTAGTTGGAGATTCGGTGTGTATATGTGAGTATTTGTTTTAAGTAAAAGGTCTTTTTTGTGTAAATAAAAGGTATTAATTGTGTTTTGTGGTCGAGGTTTAATAAGTGTAAAAAAAGAATTAATTAACCTATGTTTTGAATCCTAAAAAATACATAATTTGTTTTGTTTGCTGTTGTATAATTGTGTATGCATAACAATGCCTAATTGCGTTATAGCCAGTTGCTATAATATTGGTAAGAATTGTAAAGGGAAAGGAATACATTTCACAGAATTCCAAAAGACAAAGGCCTGAGAAAAGCGTGGGTTTATGCGTGTAAACGAGCAGATCATTTTAATTTTGATAATGTTAAAGTCTGTTCACTTCATTTTAATGACGATGATTTCGAAAGGGATTTTAAATCCAAATTACTAAATACGAAACCTAAAAAACAGCTGAAATCCGGTGTCATTCCACGTTTTAACATTCCCACCGTTGAAAATAAATGTATCAATTCTGAACGAGCTGCAAGGATTAAAAAACGTGAAAACCAAGAAACATTAAAAAAACTTATTGACGAGTCCGATGGAAATCTACCAGGAAAATCACCTGTAAATGGAAATGACGTTGGTGCAATTGTAACGTGTAATTCTGTAAATGAAACCCACCCTTCCGTAGTCAGTAATTTTAATACAAATATCGTTGTAAATAATGCCTCTGTAGAGGAAATGAAATGTTTAAGAAATGAAATTTACTTTTGAAGGAACAAATTCAACTTGCATTACAAGAACTGGCCTCGGTTAAAAATAAAAATGTGGCTTTACAAAGCAATGTTACTAATTTTAAGAATATTTTTTCTAATATGTGTTGAAACGTAAGTTCTAAGAAATACGTATGTTTTATTTTACTGTTTGCATAATAGTCATACGCCTATTTGCTATTTAATTTGTTGTTAATTTTTTAATTGAGATGTGCGTTTTCACAGTCAACCACATAATTATCACGGAAAATCCGTAGATACGTAATTCATAGTGTGATGTGCTTTTAACTTTCAAACAAAAAATAACCTGGAATTTTTCAAGCTATGGACCTATAATTTATTTTACTTTAATATTAAGTAATATTGTATAAAATAAAAAGTTTCCGTTTTGACAATGAGCGAATTCACTAAGTAAAATAATTAACAGCGTTATTAATGTTAGATATAAGGAATTATTATTGTAATTACTATAATACAACTGTATTATAGTAACACTAACAACATTATAGTTCAACTAACACTAACATTACAAACTGTTTTCTAATGAACACTACGTCTGAGTGAACACTACGTCATTCGATCAGGGATTCGATGACGTACTTCAGCCGGCAAGTGGTGGGGGAGACATGCGCGTGGCCCCTACCGTGTATCTATATACCGTGCTAACAGTAATGTTCAGTGAAGTGATATACTTACTGCCTTGATCAGCACAACGAATGTAAGCCAACACTCCGTTTTTTGAATCATAATGAACGAAGATGAGTTTAAAAGTGAATACTTTGCTTGGATTTCCTAAAATAAAAAACAATGATAATAAATTAATATGTTTTACAGTCTTTATGAATTTAAATTTATATTAAATCACCGTACGTCCCTCTCTAGCTCTTTGCTAATATTTCCTATAATAATCACGTAGGATATTCGCCCGCCCCCCCAAAATAAAATGATTGGTATTTTTAATTGATTTTAATAAATCTTTTAAAAATTGTTAATAAGTCTTGCTTTAATCTATACTAAGAAATTGGTAGTTACAGGAATGGAACTGCCACTGAAATAAAGTACAGACTATTCTGTTTGAATTTTTTTTATTAATTTCAATATAGTAATAATTTTAATATTTATTAAAAATTAGTTTAAAAAATCATTTTACAGAAAATCGATCTTATCCATTGTAGTATTTTCATACAAGAACTCCGTTATAAAGTTATTGTTCAGTAAATATATTTTAAATTTCAGGTTTTTAAGAAGATGGATAACTTCCGAAAACTTTGTATTTTCTACATCTACTATAGCTTTCTGTCTGTGAAACTCTGGTAGATCACTGAGTTTAAACTTTTTGTTTAATTATTGCTGGTGTTTTTTTCTCTTTAACGAACACAACACTTGTTTTATTTTAAATTAAAACCTTCAATTACAACTCTAATTACACGTTTGTCAAAATCGTCGTAACGTTTGTGATTATTTCTCGAAATTCACTGAAATAGTTCATCATGTTGCCATTTGCTCAAGAGTTATGCACTGGAGACGTAAAAACACAGTTACACAGTAGAAAAAGTAAACTGTAGCCTAGCTCTCTGAATGGACGACACCTTTTAAAGACCCTATTCTTTCCCCATCCCTTCTTCCTGACGTCACCATATTTTACTACAATTCCTTGATTTTTCCTCCTAATGCTGTGATTGGACGCTAAGGAGCCACACTATCTCTCCTAAAACACATGTTTTTTCCGGCTTAAATTTTGTAAACAAAATAATTCTCTTTCCTCATTGATTTACACTCTTCCT
This sequence comes from Callitettix versicolor, assembly GCA_022606455.1. NCBI lineage: Eukaryota > Metazoa > Arthropoda > Insecta > Hemiptera > Cercopidae > Callitettix > Callitettix versicolor. The sequence goes on from CM040186.1 coordinate 24,922,594, forward strand.
CTTCTAGTGATGGCAACAATCAAATCATTGGGTTGTAGTTGCCAAACCTATTCACATGTTTGAAGCTTTTTTATTTGAATGGATGCGTCTTCCCACTTAATAATTCAATTGATTATCCCGTAAACGGTTGGAACTCTACGATTAGTGTATATTTCATACGTTAAAACGTATCCAGAACATATATTTCAAAATACGTGTGGAAGTTAATTAACAGCTGACAAGTACTTGCGTAGTCACTTGTAGTACTTGTCATGACTTACTGCATGTGGTACTAATCACCTATTTTATCTAATGGTAGATATTTTTACTTTCAGTTCATACGTTCGATCATATAAATTGTAATGTTATGATTTATATTGTAATGTTATAATCCCCTTTTTTCCGTCAAAACACTGTATTCTTTGTCAAAGAAAGTATCAGACACTGTTGGTTTTCTTTGTTACAGTATTGTGTTTAAGGGATTAAATGAATCTTTTCTTAATTAACTAATAATTAACTATTATTTAATAAAGATGTACTAACTTGGGTCTGGCACGTCTTCCAACACAACGCCTTTTGAGTAACTATATAATTTAGACTTTTGTGTTTTGCCATGTAAAAATTTAGTACTGGAAATAACAAAATCAAATAAGAAATATATTAATATTAAAGTTAAATATATATATATATATATATATATATATATATATATATATATATATATATATATATATATATATATATATATATATATATATATATATATATTGTAGTAAATATTAATTTAAAATAATACAAACAACATTTTAGCCAAAAGTCTTAATAAAAACAAATTGCTTGAAAGATTCAATTAAAAAATAAATTATTATATATTTATACATAAACAAATTAAACATGTTGTGTGTGTGTGTGTGTGTACGTGCGTGTGCGTGGGTGTATGCATGCGTCTGTGTGTTAGAATAGGAAAATTAATTTTTGAATTGGTCATTCCTTGCTAAAGCATGGATATCTGATGGGAGGCGGGGACCCACCTGATTGCGAGTTCTGTAGGGAAACACAGTAAAACATGTATTGTTCGATTGTGATGGTTTCCAAAATGTGCGTGTTATGTGTGGTCTGAGCAACTGTTTGCAGACGATGTTGGGAGATAGTGCCTCGGCCGTTGACCGGGTCCTAACTTCCTCCATCGTCTGAATTTTTTTAATAAAATTTAATTAATAATTTTGTTATTGTTTGTAGTGGGGCCCCTTTACAGCCCTGGAAAGAATATTTATATTTACTCTTTTAATAATTTAATTTTTAATTTGTTTTTATTTTCTTATTTAGTTTTAGGTACGTTATATTTATTTTCTTTTTCTTTGTTATTGTTGTAGGGCCAATTTACAGCCCTACAATAATTTGTGTGTTTGTTGTTGTTTTTAGATATATTATTGTTAACTAGTTTCAGTCATATATCCATAACTGTTATTTTGTTTTGTTTTTTTTATTTGTTTTGTTATTATAGTTTGTTTTCTTATTAAACTTAAATTATTGTTTATTTTATTCGTTCTATTATCTTTTTTATTTGAATATCGGCGATAATAACCACATCGGTTTTTCGCCGACAAAAAGAAAAAAAAATCACCGGGAAAATTTGTTCTTCTGGCCCGAAGAAATGCAATAGGCAAATTTTTTAGACAATATAGGTTTGTTTTTTTAATGATCTCAACACTTTCCATATTGCCTACTTCGTAAGTAGATAGTAAACTTCCATCCACATTCCAGTCCATTCCATCCAAAAATCAGTCCATTCCACATTCCCACATTTAATGGACTTGCAATATTCCCAGAGCACCAGGTATTTCTCTACAAATTTAGAGTGTGTGTTTCCAGTACTGATTGTTGGCAACACTGAATATACGAGGGTTGATCAAATATAAACGAGACTGATTTTTTAAAAAAATTATTGCTTACTTACAAATTATTCTTGATACAATTTATTTTTCTACATAGTCTCCCGCACGAGTAACACATTTTCCCCACCGGATTGGAAGTTTTTTAATTCCATCTTCGTAAAAAGTTCTCGGGCGTTCATTGAGCCATTAGAGCACGAAGGTCTCCACCGCAGAATCGTCTTCGAAACGCTGGCCTCCAAGCGCCTCTTTGAGTGGCCCAAACAGGTGATAGTCGCAGGGTGATAAGTCTGGACTGTATGGGAGATGTTCCATTGGTTCCCAGCCAATTTGATCGAGTTTAAGCCTCGTAGCGTTCGCCGAATGTGGTCGGGCATTATCGTGAAGAAGAATGACGTTTCTCGCCGGTTTAGATTTCCTTTTCCTACGAAAAGACTGTTTTGCGGCCTCTAAAACACCGCAATAATATTGTGCATTTATTGTGCGTCGTTGATGGAGGAAATCGACGTGAAAGGCGCCTTGATTGTCGAAAAATACAGTGGCCATTACCTTCCCGGCCGACGATCGTGATTTGGCCTTCAGGTTTTCTACTGCTTCCCGTCCTTCGGCGAATTCCTTGTGCCAAGCAAAAACGCGAGCTCTTGACAGGGTCCTGTCCCCGTATTGAGCCGTCAATCTACGAAAGATTTCAGTCGGATTGACCCCCTCCTTGGCCAAAAACTTAATAATAATTCTCTGCTCCACGGAAACGTGCACTTCACTCTCACTCATTGTATAGTTTTATACTGAAGGGTCCGAACGGAAATGTTGCCCGTCTACGCCCGTCCCAAACCTCCCAGGCTACCTGAAACCCCACCCTTTAGAGTTCAATGTCTAACGGAAAAGTTTTTAGAAAGTCAGTCTCGTTTATATTTGATCAACCCTCGTAGAAATTTTACTACGTATATCCCACATTAAGATAACAAAGTACTCCATACTAACATTGTCCTCTTATCATCTTCAGTTGAGTTTTTCGTTAATTTTCCGTACGTTTTAAAACTGTAGCTTATTTTGAAATTGTAAAATCAATACTTACTTAAATATAGTATATAACCTTTCATCGAAACCAGAGTTGATACTAAATGTACCGCAAGTTGTCCCTCCTTTGACGTCATTGGAGCGGTAGTAGTTGAAGTTACCTACGCCAGCAATCTGAACCAAATAAATAAATGTTATGGTACAAACTTTCTTATTGACTACAGTAGATTAAAAAACATATCAAAAATGAAAACGATTCTGTCAATAAGTATGCTAAATGGTATAGTTTAGTAATCATTTAATCGATAAGACTTATTACAGTTCAACATCAGTTTAAATAAAGTAAACTTAACTTACATCACCAGTGTAGAATTGGGTGTTAGCTCTTTCAAGGACTTTGTCACATTTACCGACTTTGTTGTAATAGTCGTGCGGATCTCCTTTTGGCTGTCTCAGTTCCTCTTCCAGTTCCAAATCATGTTCCTCTTTCGTATCCAGGTCCTGGCAGAACACCGCACTTGCGAACAGTAGATATAACGTCAAGTACATCATAGCGCTGAACGAACGAACTGAAAATATGTAGACAATAACCTATATTCAGTTAAATACTATAAAGCTTTGTGATAAGTACAATATTTGAATGTATAAGTATGGAATATTGTAACACATAATAGTTACGTCAGTATATGGTAATAATGGAGAGACACGAGAATTTAAATACTATAAAAGTACAAGTATACTGCAATGAAATATTGTTAACTTTTTAATTTTATACGGATTCCTACATGTTCATTGATATATTTGTATCCATCTTTTTTTAAAGATGTATGGTCATATTCAGTTTTTACAAAAATTAAACCTATTTATATAAAAAGGGCAAGATCACTTGCAATTTTAAATGTTTATTTAAAATTGATTTTTTCAAAAAGATTGGTTTTAAATATAAAAAAAAATTGTTTCACATAAATTATATTCTATATTGCATTAAAATGGCAAAAGTTAAGTGGAAATTTATATTTTTTTTATTAATCAAAATTCCGAATTGATATTTATTAACAATAAATTTAAAATGTTCAGAGCTATTATTTAATTTGTATTCTATCTTAATTACAGTTCCAAAATTATATTTAATAACAATAACTTAAGATATATTAATGGATATGTTAAAGTATTTATCAGAACGATTATATGTTCGTCTGCAAACCTACAGCTGATTGTTCTGAACAACTTTAGTTAAAAATAACAGCTGTTATGTTTGCATAAACAAGTACTTATTGCCTTTTTACGCGAGTAATTTACATTGAAAAATCATCGGTATGCTTTGGTTTTCAGGTGCGACCACAATTTGTACCTTGTAATAATCCACAATCACAAAAACAAGTAACACTGCTCAGTCAAAATTATCTATGTTTAATATAATTATAATGATTTCAAAATATCTCTCTTTAATAAAATCATAAGCGCCCGCAGAAAAAAATATCAGTAATTATTTCAAAATAATTTTCTACTTATTCTATTCTAAATTTGAAGTCTGTACTATGTGTATTTCCACCCACAACTTAAATAGCCCAAGTAACGTTTTTTAATCCAACAATATGTTTGATATAATTTTAAGTGACCACAGATAAAAAAATTACCATTTACAATGTTTTTGAATACATTTTGTCGATTAAAGCGTTTAACTTACAGGCCAAACGTTTAGAACAAATAATTGACTTTATATCAGTGATTTACAAAGAACACAATGTAAAATACACACAGCCAAGTCACTCAAGTAGTGTATATATTACATGAGTTGACGATTAACAGAATTCAGGTATCCATAATAAAAAAAACTAAAACTATGAAAGAATTGCCACTACAATTATCATAACAAAGTGTTAAGATTATTGGAGATTACTAGTTTGTAATACTAGAGACGTAAGTGTTAGATTACTAGTGTGTTAGACCAACTAGAGAATTGTTTGGGATAAATTAATTCTTTGCTGAGTTAATTTAATAATTGCAACTTTAACCATTTTTTTCTTTTTCAGCATTGACACATAAATTACTGAACCGATTTTGTTCAACAATCTGTTTTATTATTTCAATTTGCACTTATTCCAGGTTTTATTAAAAGTCCAAAAATACGTTTTTACATTTATAAAATTGTAAAAATAAACTAAAAAAACATTTAGTAAATTCAAACAATTATGTTCCTTCAGCCTAACTTACATAACCAATTTTGCAAAATGCTAAAACAATTTGTTGAAAATTATGAAACTGTATAATGCGTGAGAGAAAAGTTCTTAAAACTCTAAAAAAAAGTCACCTCTAACAATTTTAAGCTTTTATACAAAATATCTATTTTTAATAAAAACGTAATTTCCCATAGAAAAAAAATATCACCAATAAGTTCAATATAAATAAAAACAATGTATGTAATTTTTTACTTACACCAGTCTGCACGTGAACTTTTTTATATTATGTCGAATGGCAACCACTACTTTATATAGGTAGTTTTAGCCTTGAAAAAACCACGAAAACAGCTACTCAAACAGCTGACATATTTGTAAAAAAAACCGTTTTAAAAAGAACAAAGAATGTCACACATCGAAAGCAAATAATTTACTTTTGTCATTTACGTCAGTAATACGCAAAGAATACAAGTAAATAATGGAATAATATTTCCCTAAAATTTTATTTATTACGTTCTATTATATCGAAACTAATTTAGCAAAAAGAAAAATTTCAGAAAAAGCTACTAATACATAAAAACATTGTCAATTCCTCCTTATGTTATGCGCTTCCATCACGTCAGCGAGACAGCTGCGTGCTGCGATTCCTAAAACCAACATAGGATAGAACATAAATTGTTATGTAAACTAAATCCTATCGTATAGTCTGTACAAATATGCGATATTAATATTTGTCCAACAAGTGTCATCCACTTCAAGTTTTAAAAAAATGTATTTGAACTTATGGGAATGAATAGAATGTATTTTATTAACGATTGAAAATTTCAACAAATATATATATATATATATATATAAATTGAAAAAACCATATATATATATATATATATATATATAGAGAGAGAGAGAGAGAGAGAGAGAGGGGAGGGAGGGAGATTTAATGGTACGTGGATTTTTATCAAAGGTTCCGTTTTTTTATCAAAGGTTCCGTTTTTATTGTTTGATCGGATCTTGTTTGGAAATTGCTCGATTGTGATGGTTTCCAAAATGTGCGTGTTATGTGTGGTCTGAGCAACTGTTTGCAGACTATGTTGGGAGATAGTGCCTAGGCCGTTGACCGGGTTTTAGACTTCCTTCATCGTCTGAATGTTTTAAATAAAATTTAATTTATATATTTGTTATTTCTAGTGTTATTTTATTTATTTGTTTTATCTTATAACTTTATATCTGTTATGTTTATATATACTTTTACGAATTGTTATTAAATTTTATTCATTATTCATTGTTATTTAGTTTTTAAGTATTCGTTATTGTAATGTAGCTATACCTGTTATTTAAATTTTGTTTAATTTATTTTTACTGTTATAGTTTGTTGTTGTTGTTGTTTTCTTCTTAGTTAAGTAAAATTTTGTATATTCTTTTTTTTATACTTTCATTTTGCGTGACGGTGATAATAACCTTAACGGTTTTTCGCCGCAAAAAAAAATACTCTCACTCATTTACTCCACACACACACACACACACACACACACACACACACACACACACACACACACACACACACATATATATATATATATACAAACACACTCTCTCACACACAAACACATATGCACCCGCAGGGGGGTGCAGACTAGCTGCACCTATTGAGAGGACCTGGACGAGCCTCGCGGCACCCGTGTCTAACACACACTTACACTCACAACACTACTTACGATTTAAACACTTTACACTCACACGTACACTTAGGGATTTGCTGTTCTTGTTCCGTTGTTTGGGAGTGGCAATACTGCTTGGTTTCCTTTGGCGGGGCCAAGTATGTGGAACCTGATGTGTGCCTAGCACTGCCGAGGACCGCTAATGGGACAAGTGCTGGAACGGAGCAGCCTATAGGCGCCTGACAAGCACATGGGTGTTGAATTATGGGTGTCGGAGCCCATAATTGAGTCTATCGAACCAAATGGTTGCATTCTGTGAGTACATAGAGGGCGGTTGCCAGTGGTACTTGGATTTGGAGAACAGTAACTTTGTACCGGAACCCATTCCTTATGATTCTGGAGTGCTGACAGACGTGTATTTCGGCTCCAAGATTTTGGAGGTCCTCCTCAATTTATTGGGGATTCTCGCTTTAGTTCGAGTATCCTGGACTACTGGTGACGTTTGGGTGCATCCTGTACCATTTCTTCGAGATATCAACATTCGTGGAATCGCTCGGCAACTAAACTATGGACAATAAACTTAAACTAAACGCCAAAACTTCGTTAAAGAGGCCTTGTTCGATTATATCGGGTAGGTCTGTTGATACTAGTGGGAGTTGTGACAATCTGGAGGAGGAGGAGATGGGTGTTGTACCTCTTCAGCTCCCATCCTCTAGATTCTTGATATTTAAAAACTCTGAGGAAGGTTCCGACCTGTCTAAGATGTCGCCCTTCCTCATAAACAAAGCTATTGTGGGTAGAGCAGGTCCCATACCTTCTATAAAGAAGCTACAAAACGGTACGCTGCTAGTACAGACCAGTAGCGAAAAGCAAAGTCTGTCGCTTCTAAGTATTACTTCCTTCTTTGAAAAAATCAACGTTTCTGTGGAGCCCCACAGAACCTTGAACTCTGCAAAAGGTGTGGTTACTTGTAAAGATCTACTCCACGTAGACATAGAAGAAATTAAGTCTGAGCTAGCTAGTGAGTCGGTTATTGATGTTTTTCGCATAATGCGAAACGAGAACGGCCATAAGGTACCTACTTCTTCACTAATTCTGACTTTTGGCAAAACTAGTATCCCGGACTATACTTTTGCTGGATACCAACAGCTTTCTGTTCGTCCTTACGTGCCAAACCGAAGGCGACGCTTCAAGTGTCAGGGCTTTGGATACGTGAGTTCTACATGCAGGAAGTATGTGGGAATTGTGGTTGCAGTGGCCATGGTAGCGAGAGTTGCACAGATGACCCAAAGTGTCCCAATTGTGTGGGGCTCTTTCCTTCAACTGTCAAAGTTTAAGGACGAGAAAGCAATTTTAACTATTATGGCACGGGATAAAGTGTCATTTTCTGAAGCTAAGAAAGCTTTCAAAAGTTCCAGAACCGTTGAGGGTAAATCGTTTGCTTCGGTCGCCTCTAGCAGCAACAAAACATGCTCAAATTGTGAAGAACTGACCAACACCGTCAAAGCATTATCCGAACAAGTAGCTCAGCTGTTATCTTTAATTTCTACGAGTACCATTCCTATAGGTAACTCCAAAACATCTGATCTTTCTTTGCGTAACACTTCCAAAGAAACTCAACCGACTGTCTCTAACAATCAACCTCCAAAGTCAGTTGTGGCTAAATCATCGAAGCCTGTACATCCTGAAGCAATTACATCAGCTTCGAATTTGGGGATTCGAACTAAGTCACAAATGATAAAAGCGTTGGGCAAGAATGTATCTCTTGTACTTGCATATTTTCTAAAAAAATCAAATACATACCCTCCAGTGGTAGGGTCGAAACCATCAGAAAAGAAATTGGTTAAAATTCAAATGAGCAAGAAAAAAAATCTAAAGCCATACCAGGTACTGCGATTCTGGTACTGCGAGGAACGCCTAAATCCTCTCAATAGGTGCAGCTAGTCTGCACCCCCCTGCGGGGTGTTTCTCTATTTTGAATAGGTTGTATATAGAATATAGACATCAATTATATCTGAAATGGTTATAATATTACAAACAGCTGATTAAGTGTTGCTTATTGTTATTATTTATTTGGAACAAGAGTGTCATTTCAATAACTAATTGTGCCTTTCTTTGAAAAGAAAGCATCTTCTTTTGATTTTTTTCTTTGTTCTTAATTGGCCTACATTATTTTATGATTTTTTTTGATTACGTGAGTCACGAAACAAAATCAACATCGCCTAGTCAGACTGATGTCTATACCAAAAAAAAAGAAATATTTAAACACATTCGTATCACAAACGAACTACTGACCGTGCAAAAAATATTGGCTGAATTGTTTAACTTTTTTAACAATGAAAGCATTAAAATATAAGTTATAATAAGCTGAACACTGTCAAAACAAATTGTAGGTTATAAGATAATAGAAAAAACAACTCAAACGCCTTCAACTGCTGAAATACTGTGTGCAACACACGTACGTGAATAAAACCGCTTGGACTCGTGGAACGCGGGCTGTAGTTTGTTAGTGTTAACTTCCAGTTTCCTCCATTTTGTAATGAGGGCGATGTCATGTGCTTTGTGAGTTCTGCCAAGCACTCATAACCATTGAACATGTTCTGCGAGATTGTAATGGTCTAAGGAACATGCGCCGATTATGTGGACTAGGTGTCAATTTAGAGGAAATATTAAAAGATGATTCTACGGCTATTGACCGAGTACTAACATTCTTGCGTCGCTTGAATCTCTTAAATAAAATTTAACTTATTGTTGTTATTGTTATTATTTTTATTCTTAATTTTGCTTTGTACATTGTACTTATATTTTAATTTTTCTTTTAGGAACAATTTACATCCCTTTTTATTTTATTTTATTTAATTATATTCTCTAAATAACTTTATCTTTGTTGTGTTTATATATAGTCTACTTTTACGAATTGTTATTAAATTTTATTCATTGTTATTTAGTTCTTAAGTATTCGTTATTGTAATATAGTTATACCTGTTATTTAAATTTTTGTTTTATTTATTTTTACTGTTATAGTTTGTTGTTGTTTTTTATACTTTTATTTTGCGTAACGGCGATGATAACCTTAACGGTTTTTCGCCGGGGAAAAAAATTAAGGCTTTGAACTCCGTTGTATTCGATTGTGTGCATTATCTAATGTGTTCCGATTCGAAAAGTGCACTTCAGGCTATCCAGGATATGTATTCGATAAACCCTCTGGTTCAGGATATTCTATGTTCTATCCATCGACTTGAACTACGAGGTGTTGGTGTATCATTTTGCTGGTTACCTGGTCATTGTGGTATAGTTGGGAACACTAGAGCCGATATAGCGGCAAAGGAAGCAACTCTGCTGCCGCCAGCCACTCAACGTGTTGTTCTATCGGATTTTCAAAGTCTGTCAAAACATTTACTTCTCGTGGCTTGGGAGAATGAGTGGGCAGTTACGGATAACAACAAACTGAGGGTAATTAAAAATACTGTTCGTCCTTGGAGGTCGTCAATAAGTGCAAGTCGTAGGGAAGAGGTGGTGATCACTCATCTCCGTATTGGTCATTCCTTGCTAACCATGGATTTCTGACGGGAGGCGGGGGACCCACCTGAATGCGAGTTCTGTAGGAAAACCATCACAATAAAACATATATTGCTCGATTGTGATGGTTTCCAAAATTTGCGTGTTATGTGTGGACTGAGCAACAGTTTGCAGACGATGTTGGGAGATAGTGCCTCAGCCATTGACCGGGTCCTAGACTTCCTTCATCGTCTGAATTTTGTAAATAAATTTTAATTCATATTTTTATTGTTTGTTGTTTATCCTTTACAACCCTGAAAAGATTATTTATATTTACTGTTTTATTAATTTAATTTGTAAGTTGTTTTTATTTTGTTATTTAGTTTTAGGTATGTTATATTTATTTATTTTATTTTTTTTATTGTTGTAGAGCCAATTTACAGTCTTACAATAATTTGTGTGTTTGTTGTTGTTTTTAGATATATTATTGTTAACTAGTTTCAGTCATATATCTATAACTGTTATTTTGTTTTGTTTCTGTTATTATGGTTTGTTGTTTGTTTTCTTATTAAACTTAAATTTTTGTTTATTTTATTTTTTCTTTAATATTTCTGTTTTGAGTATCGGTAATGATAACCACATCGGTTTTTCGCCGGGAAAAAATGTCAAATTAATAAGTCATGTCTGTTACGTAAAGTAACTTCATTCTTTTATACATAAACGTCCAAGATTAAAAATACAAAATCAATTATCAGAATTCAACATTAAACATGTAAACATGACGGTTCTAAGGACCTACCTGTCTGACCGCCTGGCTCAGTTTCCAACTCGCTCCGCTAGCGTCAATTGTCCACGGGTAGTTGAATTTACTTCTCAACTAGTACAGCAAACGACAACTAGTCCCAAAGTGAAGAGTGAAAAATCCGCGTAGTTTCGCCGCATTAGTGCTCTTTTCGGAAATTTTCCGGAACCACTGTCTAGTTTCCACTAAATCCGACCATCAGTTCGGTATTTTTAAAACTAAACACTTTTTTCACGGTCTATCAGAGTGATACAGTCAAAATCTGTAGTTTAGTAGCAGTGACCTTCCTGTCCGCAGCGACCAAACACCGGCTACTGTACAGTACGCAAGGACATCCAGACATTTTGCCAAGTTGGTATAGAATTTTAATGTTTATAATTAATATCTGACCAATCAGATTGGTTTTCCAATAAAGGGTGTAGCCTAACTAATGAAATCTACCTTTCTGTTGAATGCCTTATTTTCAAAACTGATTTTATTACGTGGACTAAAATAGAATCATCCTAAAATAAAATAAATATCCTCCTTTTACACAACGAAAGGAGGATAGGATAGGATAAAACCATATGCAATAGTTGTTTTTAAACATATCTGGTAACAGTATTATGGTACAGTATGTGTTTTGCCTTTCGTTCTTGTAATTACTGGTTAACATTAATTTTCGCTTGCTTGCAGCAAAGAATCAAAGTCCGGGTAAGTACTGTATTATTTACTACAGTAATAAATATAGTAGTAAAAATCCCACCGAAAATTTATTCTTTAAAAAATATAACATTTCCAACAGTGCAATTAAATAAACATGTATTTTTATGTATGTACTAGCATACCCGTACCCGCTTCGCCCACGAAACTTAAACTGTTTCAGTAATAATTTAGGAGCATAAAACAATATATTCATGAAAGCGTGATCATCTAAACTCGTAATTATTTCACAGTGAATATGAAAAAATATAAACTGAACATGCTGTTTCAAGTCTTCAAACGCTTTCCATTCGAATTTAAGAAAATCTGTTAAAAATATGTTTTTTTATACAAACATTACATTAATACCTCTTCTATATTTTTGTCCTTTTAGGGAGAAAATACTAAATTACGTGTATCATAATTTGTGTTGATACAATTTATTGTTTGTAAGGACCCCTTTACAGCCCTGGAAAGATTGTTTATATTTGCTGTTTTATTAATTTAATTATCAAGTTGTTTTTATTTTATTTAGTTTTAGGTACGTTATATTTTTTTTATTTGTCTTGTTATTGTTGTATGGCCAATTTACAGCCCTACAATAATTTGTGTGTTTGTTGTTGTTTTTAGATATATTATTGTTAACTAGTTTTAGTCATATATCTATAACTGTTATTTTGTTTTGTTTTATTTATTTGTTTTGTTATTATAGTTTGTTTTTTCTTATTAAACTTAAATTTGTGTTTATTTTATTCGTTCTTTTATGTTTCTCTTTTGAGTACGGGCGATGATAACCACATCAGTTTTTCGCCGACAAAAAAAAATGTTTTTTCTACTCCCTTTCAACCTCTTTAATGTATGAGTTTTGGGAAGTGATGAAAAATATATTTCACAACTTATATATAAGAGTGACTATGTAACGTTTTAAGAAGGTCAGACGAAACACACATTTTTCTAATAAAAATTGTTATACCCCATTTTCACCTCTTTAGGGGTTGAATACTGGAAAATCGTTTTAGTGCACCCTTACATGCGGTGGTAACCCTGAAAATTTCATATCTTTAGCTTTTATTGTATCGGCTATATTTGATTATAAAAGTTGGACTGGGTAAGTACTTTTTTACTTATTATTACATTATTATTATATTTTAATGGCGTTAAAATCAAATTTTTGCAAAACCCTTTCTTAGTGCACGCCTATATGGTAACATAAATGTTCATTCGCTAGCTAAAACAATTTTGGCTCTGCGTTGATTACACAGGTCTACAAAAATAATCTTTCTGAAATTTCATTTGATGATTTTAGTCAAGCTTTATGTTTTTTGGTGTGCTGAAGCCGAACATGAGGTCAGTTTTTTTCTATCACGTAAGGAAATTGTTCAATCTCAAGTAAGGGCAGAGGTACTACCATTAAAAGAAAACAGAATTGGCGAATAAGAGTTTTCATGATCTTTTATTTATTTCAATGTTGTTTACTGTACAAAATACATAAATGAGTAGAAATAACAGCTTCAGAATTAACAGTGGCATATTACTTATTATTTTTATGAAAACGGTTTTTTTTCTCTTGAAAATTTCTCCGTGTTCGTTTCCGGGTGTAGGACTCTTCAGATGATTCACGCTGCAGCATCCAACAATAGTCAGCCATCATGTTCACGTTCCATTTGCCCTGATACCTACGTTCCATTTCCTTGATGTCCTGATGGAACCTTTCCCCTTGTTCTTCACTTACTTCCCCTAAGTTTTCCGGAAAATAGTCCACATGCGAATGTGAGAAGTAAACCTTCAAACTCATGTTGCAACCTTGTAATTGAAATGCCTTCAACATGCGTTCCACGATACTTCTGTGGTTGGGATCCTTCACGTTACCAAGGAACTTCTCAACAACATCTTTAAAAGAATTCCAAGCTTCCTTCTCCTTCTCATTCATGGTCTGAGTGAAATGTGGATCTGTGGAAAGTTTCCGGATATCTGGGCCTACAAAGATCCCCTCTTTTAGCTTTGCATCACTTAATCCTGGGAACTTGGAGCATAAGTACTTAAAACATTCACCTTCTTTATTGAGAGACTTTACGAATTGTTTTATCAGCCCTAGCTTTATGTGTAGAGGAGGTAGCAGGATTTTGTCAGAAGGAACCAAACTTCTCCTAATTACATTTTTTTGGCCTGGCGACAGAGCTCCTCGTGATGGCCAGTCTTTGTTGTTCCAATGGGAATTTCTGTCTCGGCTATCCCATAAACATAAAAAACAAGGGATAAAAAACTTGGATAAAAACTTGGACAAAAACATAAAAAACTTGGTGTACCCTGATTGCTGACCTAAGAGCATAGTGAGTACTTTCAAGTCTCCACATATCAACCAGTTATGCTCATTATAATGAATTCGTTCGAGAACTAATGACAAATTTTCGTATGTTTCTTTTAAATGTACCGAATGGCCAACTGGAACTGAAGCATAAGTATTGCCATTGTGCAACAAAACAGCCTTTAGACTTCGCTTTGATGAGTCTAAGAATAGACGCCAATGAATCGGGTCATATTGTACACCAAATTGACTCATCAGACCAAGAATGTCTTTGCAATAAACAAGATTCTCATCCAGAGCAAAGTGAGGAACAAAAACTGCTTCACGGTGTCAATACCATGAAAAAGAAGTGCCTGTCTGTAATAAATTTTTGTTTTTAAGACGGGAGCCAAGTAACTGAGCTGCATCTTTTGGAAGTCCAAGATCTCTCACTAAGTCGTTCAACTCCTGTTGAGAAATAAGCTCAGGTTCATCCTCTGAACTGCTTGCTTTGAACTCACTGTGTACTTCATCGCTCTCCGACATACAGGCTTCTCTATTAGCTTCCCTATCTATACTGTCCAAGTCACGAGGGGGCTGAGGAACTGTCAATCCAGGACCGTGTGGTACCGGACGACTAGCAGATTCCAGATTAGGGTAGTTAATGAGCTTATGGTTTTTGGAATTATAGCCTTGAACATGACAAGTACAAAAGTAACAGTCATTAACGTGGTTTTTTTGCTCCCTCCACATCATTGGGATAGAAAATCCGAAAGATTGTAACTCTCCTTTGTACCATAAGCGAAGTTTTTCTACGCAGCTATGACATACTTTGTGAGGAGCCCACACTTTATCTTGATCTCCTATTCTCAAGCCAAAATATGCATAATATACATTTTTGACAAAACCTGTTATATTTCGTTGGTATTTCTTAACTGTGTACTCACCACAGATAAAACAGAAGTAGTCTGGACTGGTAACACAATGACGATGAGACATTTTATCAAAATGCACTTTCAAACCTTAAAATACGTTCTTAATCACTTTGACACAACTAAGAGACCTCAGTGAATGTGTTCACTTCAGTTGATACTACTGAACTGAGAGAATGAACAGAAATTTAGCACCAAATTCCTGATACAACAAGTTCAATCTCGTTTAGCTTTAGACGGTGACTACTGAGACCAAACAAGTACGTTCCTGTCTGAACAGGTCGTGCCTAGACACCCTCAGGCCTACAACATCTACTGAGGAAGTCATTGCCTACACCACCTAGTGAAAGATGTGTGTTTATAAAAAGAGAAATCGTTTGGAAAAAAAACCTACTTCTTACCAAATTTATGTGTATAGCAGGTATATTATGTTCTATGGATTTGAAAAAAATCTGTACGTGATAGAGAAAAACGGACTTCATTTTCGGTTTTAAGCCCGCTATGCCGGTCACAAGCCCGGGGCCTGTTACCAAGTAACAGGAAGTGGTGAGTGATAGAGGAGTAACACCTCTCTAAAAAAACCTTGGTCCATCTGGCTCCGGATGGTAGTACCTTGTAAGGGCCCCTTGCCTAGGGTTACAGGTGTGAGCCGGTCAACGGTATTGCAATGATCAAAACAACTACGGATGTACTTACCCCAGGTGGCAGCCCAGCTGTGCTGGAAAATCCACCCTCGACAGAGGCAGGCCCCACGGATTCTAAAAATACTAGTTTGTTAAGAGAAAATCATGAACTTCGATACAGGATTCAAGAACTAGAGAACATGGTATTAGATCTAAGACAAGAAATGAAGGATTTAAAAGCTAAGAATAGTCTTCTTAAAGAGATTCAGATAAGTGGTTCAAATAAGGAAAATAGTGATGAAAAACTAGAACACTCTGTATACCATACAGACGAAGAGGATCTGGCTCAAGAAACAGAATGGATTATCAAGAAAAAAAGACCTAACAAAAAAAGGAAAGCTGTATTCTCTCCAGAAATACAAGAGCAAACGTGTGAAGAGAAGATGAGTCCTTCCCGCCAAAGTAAGGAAGACATGATAAAACATTCAAAGGATGTAAGAGCTAAAATGAAATTACAAAAACCTCCGCCTATAAATATAGTTGGGGTAGCCAGTTACTCGAATTTGCAAACAATACTGCAAGTTGCTTCAGATAAAGACTATAAATTAACTGCTCTAAACAATAATGTTTGGAAAGTAAACATGCCAGACTCTGACAGCTACAGAGCTGTTACACAAAAATTGAAGAGCGACAACATACAGTGGTACTCGTTCGAAGATAAGAATGAAAGGCCAATTAAAGTAATGGCTAGAGGCTTACATTCATCGTGTGCTAAAGATGATATTATTGACAACTTGAAACAACAAGGTTTCAAGATTCTCGATGCAGTCAATATCTTGAAAAAGAAAAAAAAGAAAACGAGAATGGTGAGATAATAACACAAAGGAGAGGTCTACCTTTGTTTATGTTAACTTTGACAACAAAGAGATTGTTGATAACATTTATAATATTAAATCAATTCTTAACATTGTGGTAAAAATTGAGCCCCTTAGAAGGAATCTCACTCTAATACCTCAGTGTAAGCGATGTCAAGGGTATAATCATACTCAAGGGTACTGCCAGAGAGACCCAAGGTGCGTAAAATGTGCTGGGAAACATCTAACTGCGGTGTGCACAGTGAGTAAAAATAATCCTCCAAAGTGCGTTAACTGTCACGGTAAACATCCAGCAAATTATCGGGGCTGTGAGGTTGCCAAAGAATTGCAGAAGCGCAGAAATGGTGTATTAAGAATTAAAAATCATATTCAAAGGAATATAAATAGTAGGCCTACTATACAACAGGAATCCAACAGAACATCTAACAGTACGAGTAACGACACTAGTATGGCACCGACAACATATGCGAAAGCCTTAGGTAGAAGTTTTTCCGGAACAGCAACAATAGAAAAGAATCTGGAAATCATATTAGAAAAACTAGATGAACAAAGACACATAAATAAGTTAATATTTGAAAGAATAAGCAAGGTAGAAAGCAATATGAATAAAAATAAGAAAAAAATGAAAACATGAACCATACTTTGCGAATAGCCACTTGGAATGCTAATGGACTTTCTCAGCTAGCCATGGAGTTGGAATTGTTCCTCATTAATGAGAAAATTGATATCTGTTTGGTGTCAGAAACACACTTCACTAATCAATCCTATTTTAAAATCAGATACTTTTGCCTTTATCATGTGGATCATCCTTCAAACAAAGCCAGAGGAGGCTCTGCTGTCCTTATCAAAAACAACATTAAACACTATGAAAGTTTTGAAATAAAGCTAGAAACAATGCAAATTACAACAGTTGCAGTGAAATTCAAAAACAAATACTTTAATATATCATCTATATATTGTCCACCTAGACATAATCTAAGAAGGGAGGACTATTTAAAGCTTTTTAATACACTAGGACATAATTTTATAATAGGAGGTGACTTCAATGCAAAGAACACTTATTGGGGTCACGATTGACTACTGCAAAAGGTAAAGCATTATACGAATCGGGGAGAGAAATTAAATGCGATTTCTACTCCACCGGCAAACCAACTTACTGGCCATCGGATTCTAGAAAGATCCCTGATCTTCTTGATTTTTTCATCGCTAAAGGCGTGTCGGATGGGTATGTGTGTGTTGGTGAAAGTTATGAGTTGGCTTCTGACCATTCTCCAGTTATTATGACAATAAGTGGGAATATAATACAAAAAGATGAACTTCCTAAGTTAACAAATCTTAAAACTAATTGGGATGATTTTAGAAAGGAGTTGAGTTGTAGAATTGAACTGCAAACATCTCTTAAGACTCCTGATCAATTGGAAGACGAAGTAGAGGCTTACATCCACAATATCCAAAAATCAGCTTGGAATAGTACACCTTGGTTATCCAAACCTAAGAGTAATATCACATACCCGATAGAAGTACGGGATTTGATTCAAAAGAAAAGGAAAATCCGTAAAAGTGGCAGAAAACTCGAGTGCCTCAATATAAATCTGAGTTAAATGAACTGAACAATAAACTTAAGAGATTATTGAAACAAATTAAAAGCGAATCCATTTCTAGATATCTTGAAGGGCTATCGTCAGATAAGGATAGTGACTACAAAATATGGCAAGCCACTAAAAGCATCAAGAGACCTAGAAACCATATTCCACCAATTAGGAAGGTTGACAATACTTGGGCAAGAAGTAATAAGGAAAAAGCTGATTTGTTTGCTGCTCACCTAGAGAACACATTCAAACCATTTGAGGCGCAAGCAGCAGGTGAAACATTAATACCAATAGAAAAGAACGACCTAGTGGATATTGGTAAAGTAACATACAACGAGCTTGTAAAGGTAATAACAGGTTTAAAAGCTAATAAAGCTCCTGGTTATGAATTAATAACTGGAAAAATTGTTAAGGAATTACCAGAAAAGGCTGTTCGAAAATTATTACATTTGATAAACGCCTCTTTTAGGCTAAGATATGTCCCAAGACAGTGGAAAATAGCAGAGGTTATAATGATACCTAAGCCAGGAAAAGATCACAGGAGAAAGCATCTTACCGTCCCATCTCTCTTTTGCCAATTATCTCAAAAGTCTTTGAAAAACTCTTGGTAAAACGCCTCAAACCTATTATTGAAGAGAGGAACCTAATCCCACATCATCAGTTTGGGTTTAGAAGTCAACATTCGACGATTGACCAAATACATCGGATTACCAATGTTGTTGAAAGAGTACTTGAAGAGCGTAAAATCTGCTCATCACTGTTTCTGGATATGGCACAGGCTTTTGACAAAGTCTGGCATGAAGGCTTATTATATAAGTTACAAAGAGATCTTCCAAACCAATTTTATGAATTACTGAAGTCATACATGTCAGAAAGATGCTTTAGGGTCAAATGTGATGGTGAATATTCTAGAATAAAGGATATAGCTGCAGGAGTTCCCCAAGGAAGCGTATTAGGACCTATTTTGTTTCTGTTATATACAAGAGACATACCTCAAGATTCCGATACAGTAATTGCTACTTTTGCAGATGATACTGCAATTTTGGCCGTTGGGGATAATGTAGAGGAAGCAAAACTGATAATTCAAAAATCTATTGATAAAGTCAGTATCTGGATAAGGAAATGGAGATTAAAATTAAATGAATCTAAATCAAACTACATAAACTTTACCAATAGAAAGATAAACCCAACCAATATTGAACTAAATGGTCACTCATTAGCTCCTGTTAATACAGCAAAATACCTTGGGATGACGCTTGACGCAAAACTTCATTGGAAAGAGCATGTCAAGAAGAAAATAAGGGGATTAAATATTAAATTCAAGAAAATGAATTGGCTGCTTGGTAGAGATCTACACTAGACCTACACAATAAACTTTTAATTTATAAGCAATTACTCAAACCTGTTTGGATTTATGGAATACAGCTGTGGGGGGTGTACGAAGAAAACAAATGCTAAAGCCGTTCAAGTATTCCAGAACAAGGTTCTGCGTAGTATTGTTAATGCACCATGGTTCGTGCGTAATGATGACCTGCATCGTGACCTCAGGATGAATACGGTTTCAGAAGAAATAATGAAATACGCAATCATGCATAAAAACAGACTACAAAAACATGTCAATCCTGAAGTGTTGTGCTTGTTGAATAACACAGATGATGTTCGCCGTCTTAAAAGAACAAAGCCCTTGGATATTAGTGGACGATAATAAATAAAACAAGAGTAACACATGAACATTGTGTTTAAAATTTATGGGACTCCATTACTGAATGGTGATCCAAACAAAGTGACATCGTAATATCAAATGTAAATTACTTGTTAAGTTTAAATTCTTAGTTGTAATTGTTAAAATAAAATAAAAAAAAAAAAAAAATTTCGGTTTCAGCACACCAAAAAACATAAAGATTAGCTAAAATTATCAAATCAAATTTTTGGTTGTAGACCTGTGTTATGAATCAGTCAGTCAGTTAGGACTTCTTTTATATATTAAGATAATCATTATTCTATGTTATATGTTGTATATATTTATTTTATTATTATTATTTTCAAATTTAATTATATTTATAAAAAAATGTTGTTCTTTATTTCAAATTTCCTCCTCGGCGGTAATAACATTTATGGTTTTCCTCTAAGAAAAAAAAATCAATAAAAGTCATCTCAGTAAATACACTTCTGTCAACAAGACAATCACTAGCGGTGACCTTGCTTGTCGTTATTTCTGCTTCAGTTATTTTACATTTGACACTATGTAACGAAACAGACGATAAAAGTCGACAGTAAATACGGTTTATTTGATCTGTACATAAAGCTGTGCAATTAGTTTGACTCATAAATTATTTGCAATTTTTATAAAAGTTTCATCATTTCGTACACATTCACCGTAAGACTACTAGGTTTACTGATTTTTTTACAGGAAAATTGGGTATTTTATTACTTAAAATGTGCAGCGATCCTGTTACACTGCATTATTACCGGGTATAAACAGAACAAATGTATTATTTGTCTTAATACACAAGGTTCCCAATGTTTCGTAATGATTTTAATAACAGTTATTTTTAAAGAAACCATTTTGAACGTAAAATATTCCACTGCTTTTAACAGTTTCATAGAGTCAGTATTTTGAATGTTTTAACAAATTTTCATGGGTCTGTAAATGGGTGGGTATCATAATTCCATAGATTTGTAGAGCCTAGAGGTAGGTACCTAAAGGTAGCGGCGACTCGTAGCAGACTGTGGCAATGCCGGGCGGATCCACGCTACCCGCGATAGAGCCAGATAAATACTCTGGGAAACATACGGAAGCGAACCCGGGATATAAGAATTTCAAGAAGTTCTTAAAATCCATTTTAAGCGATGGAAGAAGTTAACAGATCAAACATCTTAACATTACGCCTTGAATGGTGGAACAGTAAAGGGGACTTTGGAGAGAGATTATTTATTTATTTGTTTGTTTTTTTTTCTTTTATTTTAAGGCGAAAAGCACATTGAAGCTATTATCGCCTCGCTAAATGTAAGTGGAAAGTGTTGTGGAAATGTAAAGTCGTAAGTGTAGTGTTGTAAGTGTGTGTTAGACTCGGGTACCGCGAGGGACGTCTAAATCCTCTCAATAGGTGCAGCTAGTCTGCAACCTCCTGCAGGAAAGACGTAAGAAAAAAATGCAGACTGCTAAGCTAAAAAAATGCAATCATAAGCTATGATTGTGAAGTTCTTGCCAGTAGGAGGCAAAGGGTACTTGGCTTTCTGTACCCTGAAGATCCACTGCTTAAAAAATCATTTGCTGGACTGCTGGAACTCACTGAGGGCGCACCAGTCTGCTGAACTAATAACTAAAATTCCTGGTTGCACAATATGTCACGTGACCGCAGTTCCTGATGTTCATAATCCCCTTAGTATTCATTCCTAATGAAAATGTTTACCTACGTATTTAGGTTTCTTAAAATGTATTGCCAAGAAGTGCTGCTTCAGTTGTGTTTTGTTTATTCGTTAACGGTTTCATTACGTTTGGGTGTGATTGAAAGGAAATCATTTAATTTTTGTAAAGTTTATTCTGAATGTTTTATAACATTAACCCTCCGCACCCACGATTACATATGTTATTTGAAGCCGTGGTAGTTGTGGAATTCCCGTACTTCTTGTTATGGGCATTTAGATGATCCCACTAAACTAACTTTGTCTTTAAATCCATCATTTTTAACGATATCTTCTGCTGCTAATTGTGCCCTTTCGGCAGCTATTGGATCTTTCCAAACGCTTTCTTTTATAGCGACTGAATAGGCAACGAAATTCTTCCTTTCTGAAAAAACAAAACGAATAAAAAACACTGCTAATGTTATTTTATTATTTAATTAACGTTATAAGACAATTATAGCGTATAAACATTAAGGTGGAACAATATTCAACCAAGAATGTTTCTTAATTTACAAACTCTCGTTTGAATAAATTAAACGATACTTAAGTACTCCTTCCCCAATGTTTGTAAAGTCCCAAATGTTTTATTCCTCCATGAATTCCATGCCAACAGTCGATTTATCACTATCGTCTTAGATAAAATACAACACCCCGGATGATCTGTATCGTCAGGAGTTCCTTCATATTCATCACTCCAACCTATGTAGTGAAATTATTTTCACAGATGGTTGAAAACCTGAGGATAAAGTCGGTTGTGCACTTTACACATTGGAACAAACTTGTAAGTATGGATTATTAACTGTTTTTTTAAGACTTTGAACACTGTTTTATTCTGTTCTATACATTACCTTTTGTGTTCCGTTTCGAAAAGCGCACTCCAGGCAATTTAGGATATGTCTTTGGTTAACCCTGCAGTCCAAGAAATTCTTTCATCCGTCCACAGACTTGGCAACGAGGCATTAGAGTATCATTCTGCTGGATACCTGGTCACTGTGGAATAGTCTGTAACCAGAGCGGATATTGTGGCGAAAGAAGCTACTCTGCTGTCGCCCAACAACAACTTGTTATATTTGCCGATTTCGTGAGCAAGGCAAAGCGTATTATTTTCTTGGATTGGGAGATGGGTACATTGGAGGTCGTCAATACGTGGAAGTCAAGGGAAGAAGTAGTAGTTACCCGTCTCCTCTATGGTCGTTCGTTGGTCAAGCATGGTTTTCTAATGGGACGTTGGGAACCACCTATATGTCAGTTTTGTGGAAATACAATCACAATAAAACATATTCTTTTATTGTGTGATGATTTGAAGGCATGCGTGAAGTATATGGATTGGGAGTTTCAATGCAGGCTATCTTGGGGATAATTCATCGGTCATAGTTCGGGTCTTAACCTTTCTAAGACGCCTGCATATATATATGGAAATTTTAGGGTTTGCTTTTTTTCGGTTTTTATTATAATATTTATTTCGTTTTTGTGTTTTGTGTAGCGCTTCTTTACAGCCCTCCTTTATTTTATTTTGTTTTAAATTTAGATATTTATTCTTGTTAACTAGTTTTAAGTGTTTTTTTTCGGACGTGTTATTGTTTACACTGTTTTCTTTTTAGAAATGTTATCTAGTTTGTAAGTAGTGATAAGTTTTATCTTCCATATTTTTCCTATTTTTTTTCTTATCCTGTTTAGGCGTAAATAGCCTCAATGTTCTTTTCACCTTAAAAAAACCCTATTGAATATTTCATCGCTTAATATTATAATTAAAATTATATTATAAAAAAGCTATTCTAAACGTTTTTAGTTGCCATTTTTTAAAAATTAACTGATTTAGGTGTTTGTTTGCTAATATCCGAATCAATCAATCGCATATCGATGTGTTTTTTTTATGATGTTTTTCAATGGATTTTTTTTTTAGGAAATTGGTAAAAATCTTATCTGCGAAACGTCTAGATTCTGTGATGAGATGCGACTTACTTTGGCAGCAATATTGTATATCGTAAAATTGTTAGAAAATATCAAAAAATTAAGAATTATTTCAGTGAATTATTTATACTTACTCCCAAAATCAGAACAACGAATGAAAGCCAACACTCCATTTGTTGAATCATAATGAACGAAGATGAGTTTAAAATTGAATACATCGCCTCGATATACTAAAAAAAAAATGTTTTCAAATTAGTATGTACATATGTGAAAAAGTCTTTATTAATATAAATTTATATAAAAACATTGACTATACCTCTCTCGCTCTCTGCTGCTTTTAAACGGATTTCTCCCCGCAGGGGGTGCAGAATAGTTGCACTTATTGAGAGAATTTAGAAACCTCGCGGTACCCGAGTCTAACACACACTTACACTTACAACTTTACACATACTTTACACTTACACTTACATTTAGATATTGCTGTTTTTGTACAGTTACGTCGGGGAGTGGCGAAACTGTTTGGTTTCCTTTGGCGGAGCCAAGAATGTAGAACCTGATGTGTGCCTAGCACTGCCTAAGACCGTTGATTGGACACGTTATGGGACCGATCAGCCTATAGGCGCCTGGTAAGCACATGGGTGTTAAATTATGGGTGTCGGAGCCTATAATTTGGACTACTCATGGTACAATCGATGTGTACATAGGTGGCGGATATTAGTAGTACTTGGGGTTGGGGAACCGTAACATTGTACCGGAACTCACCCCTTAGTATCGTGGAGGGCTGAAGATATGTATTTCGGCTCTGTGATATTGGAGGTCATTCTGACTTTAGTTCTATTACTGGTTATGCAGGGTGCACCCTGTACCATTTGTCCGAGATATCACCATCCGTACAATCGCTTAGCAATAAAACTATGTACACAAAATACACAAATGCCAAAATTAGAGCAAAGTTGCCTCGTCCGGTACCAAAGTTATTCAGCCACCTTCTCCAAAGTATTTAGTAATTAAAAATTCAGTGGAGGGTGAAACCTTATCGAAAGTTTCACCTTGCCTCATCAACAAATCGATAGTTGGGAGAGCAGGCCCCGTAGCTTCGATTAAGAAACTAGAAAACGGGACGCTGCTTGTAGAAACAAAGAGTAATAAGCAGAGTCAATCCTTGATAAAGACGACATCGTTTTATGACAAAGTCAAGGCATCTGTAGAACCCCACACAATCCTGAACTGTTCCAAAGGAATAGTGACTAGTAGAGATTTCCTTCATGTTGACCTGGAGGAGATAAAATCAGAGTTATCATGCGCAGTAAAAAGGGGAAAAAAATAACCACTGCCTCTGTAATCTTGACATTTGGATTGTCAACTATCACTGAGCATATACGAGCTCTCTGGTAATTGTAGCTCTAATAGTCATAATAGTGATGAATGTAAAGAGGATCCAAAGTGTCCCAATTGTGGAGGTGATCATCCGGCTCGTTCTTTTAACTGCTCTAAGTTCAAAGACGAAAAAGCTTTCTCATTATAATGGCAAGGGATAAGGTGACTGGTTTTCCTACAGGCAATGGAAAACCAACTATCAAATCACTCGTGCCTAAGACAGCCGAATCTTTACCGCCGAAAGTATTCCAACTACATGCGACCTGAAAAAGTCCCTGTTGATCTGAAGTACTTTTTGAAAAAACCAAATACGTGCCCAGCAGTTGTTGGTGAAAAAATTTAAAATGATAAATTTAAAAATTCTAATGGAACATCTTCGAAAATGCTTCCTTTAAAATATGAACTCCCTTTGGAGTCAGACATCAGCCATCACAGTGGTGATTCGATGTCAGTGGGCTCCGATAAATCCAACAATGATATAAATGACAAATCCAAGGTAAACCCTATAATATATTAGTCATTTATTCATATATCAATGCCTGCAAATTCAATCAACCATAACGTGATACAATGGAATATAAATGGGCTTCTAAGCCATATTGAAGATTTGAAAGTTCTTGTGAAGACACCTTTAGTGATGTGTCTTCAAGAGACACATCTACACAAATCTCACTCGTTTAGTTTTAGTCAAAAAAAAAAAAAAATTTAAATAGAAAAATTAAAAGAGAAAAAAATTAAAAGAGAAAATTAAAAGAAAAAAATTAAAAGAGAAAAAATTAAAAGAATAAAATTAAAAGAGAAAAAAATCAAAAGTGAAAAAATTAAAAGAGAAAAAAAATTAAAAGAGAAAAAAATTAAAGAAAAAATTAAGAGAAAAAATTAAAAAAGAAAACAGTAAAAGATAAAAGTGTAAAGATAAAAAAAATTGTAAAGAAAAAATTGTAAAGATAAAAAAATTGTAAAAGTAAAAAAAATTAATATATAATAAAAGTATAATATATAATAAAACAGAGAAAGACATAACAGAACTACAAATCACTGACACTATGCTCATGGACAGAACAGCCAAAACAATAACCAAGGACAAGAAGCAACGGTTCCAAGGCAAGGTCAAATCTAAGCGTACGATCCAAATCTCTGACGAAGAAAGAAGAACAAGATCACAACGAATGAAGCAATATTGGGCTACGAGGAAGGCACAGAACATTAAAAAGTGATTGATTTAGTGTACCCCAAAGTTGGGTGAAACAAGTAAAGAGATATAATAAAGTATTACACAATTTTTCTGAGTTTCTTATTCTACTTGTAAGACTTTTTGTGATTTTGGAATTTCTTTCCTATGTCATTGTACAAGAGTTTAGCCATGTGATCTGGTTTTGTAATGGAAGAAAAATTGCTAATTGTAGTCTGTTCGGTTGTCATGAGTGGATGTTTGTCAAAATGCACAGCATCAATACGGCTGAAGCGAAGACGCATCCCTATACAAAGCTAACGTGGAACAGCATACGTCGAGGGCTACGTGGATAAGGAGGAGCTTGGCTTTTAAGTATGCTAACTCTGGATACCAGTAAACCTCCAGTTTTAATGTAGCGTTACCTATATATACATGCTGGACACTGTATTGGTGGACTTCTTTTCCCTAGTAATCGTGGGACCCTTTAATGGAAAATAAATAAAAATAATTACATAAAAAAATAAAACGACTACTAAAACAGAAAATATAAAAAAAATACACACAAATTATATATTTCGTAAATAAAATAAATGAAATTCTGAAATACAATTGATTTAAAAAGATAAAAACAAGTTATTGTAATAAATACTGGAGAACATTTTCCTAGTATTTAGTTTAATAAATTAAGAGTTTACATGTTAAGTTCACACAATAAATATATTTGCACTAAACAGCCCCCGACTTCATTTATTGTATGAACTTAACATGTACATTCTTAATTTATTAAACTAAATATTTGAAAAATATTTTTCAGTATTTATTATAATACCTTGTTTTCATCTTTTTAAATTAATTGTATTTCAGATTTTCATTTGTTTAAATTATGAAATACATAATTTTTGTGTATATTTTTTTATTTTGTATTTTAGCAGTCGTATTTTTTATTGTTTTAAATAATTATTACAATTTTACAATTACAATTTTCAGGAAAATGTTGATGTTTTATTATAGAAAAGAAGCGTGAACTTTGTCCAACTGAAATTTGATTTTTTTTTTACAATTTAAGTTCAGAATTGAGAGGAGATTATTATTATTTTCTCGTGATCTGTCTCTCTCATTGCGTTTTGATTTGTCTGTAATTTTAAAGTTTCGTTTTGACATAAAGACAGCAGTGACATACACATTGCTTGTGTTACTTTTAACTTGATGGAGTATTTCGTAAGAATTCACCATTTTCTTTCTGCTACCAAACAATAAAAACAAATAAACAAATCGTACCATCAGTGATTTTTAAGATTTTGGTTCAAGCGATCAGAAAACTTTCCAACATTTAAGGTTTGTATTTATACAAAGAAACTTTAATACGTCTACTGAAAACATAGAAACATTAGCTTATAATTTAATAACACAATTTAAAAATAAATATTGGTCACTATAGCCTATTGAGGGTTTTGTCCTCCTGATGGAGATATATGATTTGCATTCCAATATTCTTCAACCGTACTCTTAGACTTCTTACCCAAAATTGCTGCCTGTCAAAGCACCTTAATTTAGACTGTGTGTAGAGTGAACGTTAAACCGTCTCCTAAACAGGAATTGAACCCGAAACCTCTTTATAGACCCATTAAAGTTCTATATATTTATGTAATCGAAATTTAATTTCTTAGTTAAAAATAATGAAATAGTTTCGGATTTATTTAATTTATTAATTGAATTTAATTGGATGATTAACAATTCGTTCGTTAGATTTTTCTGAGAGACCGCAGTGCTCTAACAAATTACAAATGGCGTGGAACACGCTCAACTTAATTTTAAAAGTTTTGTGGACATTAACGAGAAAATTTCTGTATGCATTTATTGCAAACTTTGCATGTTCCTTAAGGATAATGTTGGATTACGTTGTATTCCTAGATACTTGTAGCCATTGATTAAGTACTTAATCATTACTTCTCTACTTTTATTATTAAACCTCCATTTTTCAGACTTAACCAGCTTTCCACCATTTCGAATTATCATAAAATTAGATTTATTAAGATTCATTGAAAGGTTCCACATAGCGCAATACGTTTCAAAACTATTTATCATTCTTTGCAGTGATATAAATCAGTTGCCAGCAATACAATATCGCCAGTATATGCCAGTAATTTTATACTAATACCGGCTTCTAAACGCACTCCGTTTTCTATATATCCGTCCAAATAATTTATAAAAATATGGAAGACAAAAGCGGGCTCAGTAAACATGCTTGTTTGACTCCCGAGTTAGTCTCGAAATACTGTCAACCTCTCACAATTCCACACAGCTGCTCGAGAACCATCATATAGGTTTTTGAGTACATTCACTAATTTTTTTGATATACCTTGCATGTACAATTTATAAAACAATGCATGTCTATCAATGCGATCGAATGCAGCTGTAAGATTCACAAAAACATATACACTTTCTGAAGTTTTATATTGAGCCTTATCTTAACTGTATTCATAAGTGTGAACACGTTATCCATTGTAGAGTACGATTTTCTGAATCCAGCTTGGAACTCTTTTAGCATTCGAGACTTTGAACCAATCTGGCCAGTCTGTCCAAAAGTAATACCGTGAACCCCTTCGCCATAGTATTTCCAAAGGAGATGCCTCTATAATTTTTCACTTCGCATGTATTTCCTGTTTTATGAATGGGAAAAATAATTGCATTTGTGTAGTTTTGCGGGATTTTACCATCCGCATATATCTTATTATAGACAGTCAATAGTTTCTTCAAAAAAAAGTTAGATGGTGTATTTTTCAGAAATTTATATGCTAGTCTGTCCTCTCCGGGCGCTTTTATTATTTTTGGCATTTTTTAAAACCTTTGACAGATCCTGTGTACAAAAACCTGCATCCAAAATCTATTCCTTATTGGAAGGTTCCACGTAAGAAATGTTATGTACTAAAACTAACACTGATCAGCCTATATAGTATTTCAGAGTAGAAATGTGTGAGAGTGAGGTGGAGGGCGATTAAATTAATGAGTCATATCAGCTGTAGTTGTGTATAAAGCTATCTTGTAACAGAAGTATATTTACAGGATGTGTTTTGCCGTTCATTCTTGTAATTGTATTTCTTGCATTATTTTTGGTTTGCTGCCAAAGACGATTCAAATTTCGGGGTCTGTAATAATAAATCAGAAAGTAGGAAGCCATAAAATACTCATAATTTGGAAAATATAACACATTTCATCAGTGCAATATATAAACATGAGCCGGCGGAGGCAACTGAAGTGAGCAGCTGATGGGCTTAGCAACCCACCATACCTCCAGCTCATTCTACTCTCACTCATTTACTCCACATACACACAACACACACACACATACACACACACACACACACACACACACACACACACTCTCACACACAAACACATACACACCCGCAGGGGAGTGCAGACTAGCTGCACCAAGTAAGAGGACCTAGATGAACCTCGCGGCACCCGAGTCTAACACACACTTACACTTACAGCTCTACACTTACGATTTAAACACTTTACACACACACACACACACACACACACACACACACACACACACACACACACACACACACACACACACACACACACACACACATACATTTAGGGATTTGCTGTACTTGTTCCGTTATGTCTGAGAGTAGCAATACTTGGTTTTGTTTGGCGGGGCCAAGTATGTGGAACCTGATGTGTGCCTAGCACTGCCGAGGACCTCTAAATAACATTCATTGTTATTTATTTCTTAAGTATTCGTTATTGTAATATAGTTATACCTGTTATTTAAATTTTTGTTTAATTTATTTTTACTATTATAGTTTGTTGTACTTTTATTTTCTCATTTAAGTAAATTTTGTTAAAAAAATTTTTTATACTTTCATTTTGCATGACGGCGATGATAACCTTAACGGTTTTTCGCAGAAAAAAAAACATTAATCGGTTCTCGTTAATGTAATAACACCTTGACAAGCTGTTGCCGTTGAGATAACCCTCGCATTCAAACTTTCTATTTGTTGTCTTTACTTGCCTCGGAGTTACAATTTTCAAAATAATGAAATATATAACTTTACAGTTACCACCGCCGATTTTACTGACAGGCGATTTTAATGCTCACCATATTGCATGGGGTTCGTTATCTTGTAACTCAAGGGGAATACAAATTGATAGAATACGGTCCAACTTGGATTTGTGCCTACTTAATGACGGTTCTCCTACACATTTATCAGCATCTACTGGTGGCTGGACAGTTGTGGATTTGTCATTTTATAGTTAAGTTCTAGCAACAAAGTTTGAATGGTCGACATTACCAGATCTCTATGGCAGTGATCATACTCCCATTAATAGTACCTGTTATAAACTCCTTCGTGAGAATCAACGTATATAGCGTTGGATTTTGAAAAAAGCAAACTGGGAGGAATTTTCAAAAAAGATTTGTTGGAATTGGAAATATTAACAGTATAAATACGATATTAAATAAGTTTACCAAACAATTAAATGTAGCAAAGAACACTATTCCTCAAACCTCCGCATACCCAATACGTCCTCCTTAGTGGAAGGAGGAGTGCAAGAAGACACTCCACAAAAGCATACGCTTAAGTAGAAAACCTCTTAGGAGATTCAACGGAAGTCCGACTAGTGAAAATCTTAAACGTTATAAAATACATGTAATTTTTAGGCAGCGTAGAAAAGCTCTTAGGAGATTCAACAGAAGTCCGACGAGTGAAAATCTTAAACGGTATAAAATAAATGTAATTTTTAAGCAACGTAGAAAAACTCTTAGGAGATTCAACAGAAGTCCGACCAGTGAAAATCTTAAACGGTATAAAATACATGTAATTTTTAAGCAACGTAGAAAAGCTCTTAGGAGATTCAACAGAAGTCCGACCAGTGAAAATCTTAAACGGTATAAAATACATGTAATTTTTAAGCAACGTAGAAAAGCTCTTAGGAGATTCAACAGAAGTCCGACCAGTGAAAATCTTAAACGGTATAAAATACATGTAATTTTTAAGCAACTTTGTTCAATTTTTTAAAAAAATATATTTTCATTTTTCGTGACGGCGATGATAACCTGAACGGTTTTTCGCCGGAAAAAAAAATTAAGCAACTTAGAATCTTGGACCCAATATATCTCAACAATATTTAGGACAACGCTTCCGTCTATTGTTTGGAAAAAAAATCGTTCTATTTCTTGTCCTAGCCCATGTAATTTATTGATTGGACTTAAATAGACAAACGGAATAATGTTATCTGAGTGTTCCGATATTGTAAATATTTTAGGATCATCTCTTGCAAGCTTTTCTTCTACTATAGCATATAATTAATCTTTAAGTTGTTTTTATTTTGTTATTTAGTTTTAGGTACGTTATTTTTTTTTATTTTTCTTGTTATTGTTGTAGGGCCGATTTACAGCCCTACAATAATTTGTTTGTATGGTGTTGTTTTTAGATATATTATTGTTAACTAGTTTTAGTCATATATCTGTAACTGTTATTTTGTTTTGTTTTATTTATTTGTTTTTGTTGTTTTCTTATAAAGTTAATTTTTTTTTAAAATTTATTCTTTAATTATAATTTTATTTTGAGTATCGGCGATGATAACCACATCGGTTTTTCGCCGGAAAAAAATATATAGCATTGTCTTTTTTCAGTGCAAAAATAGAACTGAAGCACCGTCGGTTCAGCTGGAGAATCTCCTCTGAACAGTTGGTTTACCTTGCACGAGATAGAATCTGCATTATCGTGTACAACAGAATCAGCTCGCGGTCCTCATAATCTTCTTTACTCCATGATTAAAAATCTTCCAATGTCAGGTAGGCTTTTTCTCCTCGAGATATACAATCGTATATTTAAGGAGCACACTTTTCCTGACGCTTGGTTGGAAGAAGTAGTAATTCTTATTCTTAAGCAAGATAAAGATAAAACTGATCAAAGTGGTTATCGTCCGATTTCTTTTACCAGCGTCCTTTGCAAGCTGTTAGAAAAAATGGTAACTCGTCGCCTGGTCTGGTACATAGAAACAAACAACTAGCTTTCCAAAAACAGTGTGGCTTCAGGCAAGGACGATCTTCTATGGATCAGTTGGTAATGTTAGAGTCTGCAAAACAAAATGCAGACGCTCATTGCGGTAATTTTGTCTAGGAGAAGGCATACGAAGAAGGCCTAGAGAAGAGGAATACTAAACATTTTAATATCATGGTGTGTACAAGGCAGAATTCTAGCTTTTTTTAAAAACGTAAAACTTTCTTTGTAATAGGTATTTCAGGGTGCGCCTTGGACCTAAGTTATCTGATCAGTTCTACTTGGAAAACGGTGTTTCACAGGGGAGTGTACTTAGTGTTACCCCATTTGCTATTGCAATCAACGGCATAACTTCTAATATACAGTCCCCTGTTCGATGTTTTCCCTTTGTGGACGATTTTGCTATTTACGTAAGCACCAGATACATTGGAACAGCTGAAAGAATCCTTCAGCTGGTAATAAGTAGATTGCAGACAGACGAGATATCTGTCTGCATAGACAGGCTTTAAATTCTATGCTGCTAAAACTCAGTGTATTGCCTTCAGCATAATATTAAAGCTCTGGTAGCCATATATATATATATATATATATATATATATATATATATATATATATATCGCGAAATTGTCACCAAATAGTGATAAAAGGCCAGGTGAATGTACATTAACAGTGATGATGTTAACTGCATCAGCAAACAAGGTTACGCTTCATACAATTTTATCCAATGAGTGTCGCCATTTTGTAGAAGAAAACGATCCGACATTGTAGCCCCGAGACGTACCCTGAAATGTGCTGATGAATGCAAGAATGAAGAACTTGAGGATTTTGCAAGAAATAAGAGGAATCTGTAGACGACATAAGCTATAATTATGAGGTTCTTGCCAGCAGGAGGCAAAGTACCCTGAAGACCCACTGCTTAAAAAATCATTTGGTGAACTGCTGGAACTCACTGAGAGCACCAGACTGCTGAACTAAAAACCAAAATTCTTAGTTGCACAATATATCACGTGACCGCAGTTCCTGTTGTTCATAATCCCCTCTGTATTCATTCCTAATCAAAATGTTTACCTACTTATTTAGGTTTCTTAAAATGTATTGCCAAGAAGAGCTGCTTCAGTTGTATTTTGTTTATTCGTTACGTTTGGGTGTGAATGAACAGAAATCATTTAATTTTTGAAAAATTTATTTTCAATATTTAACAATATCAAACGCACCTACGATTATATATCTGTTACTTGAAGTTGCGGTATCCCAGGACATATTATATCCCAGGACATATTATTATGGGCATTTAGATGTTCCTACAAAACTAACTTTGCCATCAAAACCATCGTTTCTAATAATATTGTCTGCTGCTGATTTTGCCCTTTCGGCAGCGTTTGGATTTTTCCAAACGGTTTTTTTTATGGCGACTGAGTAGGCAATGAATTTCTTCCTTTCTGAAAAAGCAAAACAAAAAACACGAATAAAAACACCACTAATGTAATTTCATTATTTAAATACCGTTTTGGAAAAGACAATTACAGCGTATAAACATTAAGAGGAAAACATATTCAACCAAAAATGTTTCTTAATTTACAAACTCTCGTTTGAATAAGTTAAATCATATTTGAATATTTCATCACTAAATATATAATTAAAATTATAACATAAAAAATGTTTTTTTTTGTGTGTGTTTAACGTCCGATTATTGTGCACACTTGGGCTAATGCAGACGATGGGATGATGTATATCGTTTGAAAATGCCAAGCCCTCGCTGGGAATCGAACCCGGGTCGTCGGGATGAAAGCCTAGCACGCTATCCACTAGTATTCTAAACAGAATATAAGCTAATTTTTAACTGTTTATAATAACTATTAAAAAAATTAACTGACTTAGGTTTCTTTTGCTGTTATTGAAATCAATCAATTGCGTATCTATTTTCAATACACATATTTTTTTAGGAAATTGGTTAAAATCTTATCTGCTAAACGTTTCCGTTCTGTGATGAGCTGCGACATACTTCACAACAATTCCAAAAAGAAAAAAATTATCTTTATTGAAGTGAAATACTTACTTCCAAAATCAGAACAACGGATGAAGGCCAACACTCCGTTTGTTGAATCGTAATGAACGAAGACAAGTTTAAATTGGAATACTTGGCCTGGATTTCCTAAAATAAAATAAAACAATGCTTTTAAATTAGCATGCACAAATGTGAAACGGTCTTTATTAATTTAAATTTATAAAAGAACAATGTTTGCATTCCTGGTGCTTCTCAACGGATTTCCTTAGATTTTTAAACAGTTTTTATAAAAGTTTTAAAATTTTTAAGGAAAAGAAATTTGCAGATAAACTAATCTAAATGCTACTGAAATAATTCATGAACTATTTAAAATTTTTTTAAAAATAGTTTTTAATAGTTTTAAATAGTTTTAATAGGGATTTAAAATAACTTTTACATAATTTTAAAAAAATAATTTCAAAAATTATTCAACATTAGTTAAATTTTTTTTTATTGAAAATAGATGTAACCCATTTTTATAATCTTATAACACACTGCAAAAAAACCGTTATATAGTTATTGTGCATTGAAGGTACTTCACCTTCTTCCAGTGTATGTATAGCAAACTACTCCCACCAAGGTCCGATTATGGAGGTCATGAGCAGGCAAGCAAAGTAGCATGTGGTACCGTACTACTTTTGCATTTCAGATTGTTAAACACCAGTAGTTACTCACTAGCGTGTCCTCAAGCCAATCCACTTGTTTTACAGATGACGTTCGAGTAACTTCGTGTACGCCTGCTCGCAACAGACGCAGCGGTTACACTCGGAAAACTCTGGATTTTCTAAAGTTCTATTGCTCTCCTAGTATGAGACTCTGGTAGATCACTGAGTATAAACTTTTTTTTATTAATGCGGTCAATTTTTCTTTTTTTAACAAACACAATAAGTGCTTTGATTTAAATAAAAATCTTTAAATATATATCAATTTAAATTTGTCAAAATCGTCGTAACATGCCCAGTCAAATCTCGAGATTCACTGTGGATAGTTCAGACGTTTTACAAAACGTTGTCATTTGCTTGAGAAATGTGCACTGACAAAATAAAAACATATTTAAACAGGGATAACGCAAGAAAAACACAAGCTTATATCACAAAATAAAACAAAATTACAAGTAGAAAGGGCGACATTATAGACCTTCTGAATGGACGAGGGCTTTTGAAGACTCTACTCTCTGCCCCACCCATTCTTCCTGACGTCTTCTACATTTGACTGAATTTCCTTGACTTTTTCCGTCCAATTCTGTGATTGGTCTAGATCTATCCCTTCTCCCACACCTTCCTTCCTTGTCACATACATATCCCACTGAAACACACTTATTTTCCAGCTTAATTTCTGTCCGCAAAAGCCGGCGGAGGCAGCTGACGTGAGCAGCTGATTGGCTTAGCGACCCCACCGTACCTCTAGCTCATTCTACTCTCACTCATTGACTCCACATACACACAACACACAACATCCACAAACACACTCTCTCACACAAACACATATGCACCCGCAGGGGGGTGCAGACTAGCTGCACCTACTGAGAGGACCTAGACGAACCTCGCGACACCCGAGTCTAACACACACTTATACTTACAGCACTACACTTACGATTTAAACACCTTACACACACACATACATTTAGGGATTTGCTGTACTTGTTCCGTTACGTCTGGGAGTGGCGATACTGCTTGGTTTCCTTGGTTTGCTTGGTTCCACTGCCGAGGACCTCTGATGGGATAAGTTCTGGGACCGAGCAGCCTATAGGCGTCTGGCAAGCACATGAATGTTGAGTTATGGGTGTCGGAGCCCATAGCTGAGTCTATCGAAACAAGTGGTTGCATTCTGTGAGTTCATAGAGGGCGGCTGCCAGTGGTACTTGGGTTTGGGGAACCGTAACTGTGTACCGGAACCCATTCCTAAAATATTCTGGAGTGCTGACAGACCATGTATTTCGGCTCCAGGATATCTGGAAGTCCCCCCCAATTTTTTTTTTTTTTTTTTTTTTTTTTTTTTTTTTTATTGGGGGTTTTCGCTTTAGTTCGAGTATCCTGGGCTGCTGGTGGTCGTCTGGGTGCACCCTGTGCCAGTTGTTCGAAACATCTTCGTTCATGAATCGCTCGGTAAAACAAACTGTGGATGAAATAACAAAAAACGCCAAAATTTCGTTGAAGAGACATCGTTCAACTGTATCTGATGAGTCTACCAGTTCAGTTAATCATGATGTAGAATCGTTGGTAGCTTCAATTTCAGAACTACCAACTCCAAAATTTTTAGTGTTTAGCAACCAGGAGGAAGGGGCAGATCTGTCAAAGACGTCGCCTTTCCTTATACATAAGGCGATTTCGGGTAGAGCAGGTTCTGTAACTTCTATTAAGAAGTTACAGAATGGAACATTATTAGTGGAAACTAAAAATGAGAAACAGAGCCGCTCGTTGATGAAAATGACCTCCTTCTTCGACCTGGTCAAGGTATCTGTGGTACCCCACAGGTCTTTGAACTCAGCGAAGGGGGTTATTACATGTAGAGATCTTTTACATGTAAGTCTCAATGAGATAAAATCGGAACTAGCATCGGAGTCCGTGATTGACGTGACACGCATAATGCGCAGCATAAATGGGCAGAAGGTATCAACTCCCTCGTTGATACTAACCTTTGGGAAACCTACACTACCTGAATTCATTTATGCCGGATACCAACGGCTTTCAGTGCGACCATATGTTCCGAACCCTCGACGTTGCTTCAAATGTCAGTGCTTCGGACATATGAGTTCTTCTTGTACAAAGTCGGAGGTATGTGGCCAGTGTGGAAGTAAAGGTCATAGCAGTGATGGATAAACAAATGACACCAAGTGCTCGAATTGCGGGGGAGATCACCCAGCTAGATCGTTCAACTGCCCTAAATTTAAGGAAGAAAAAGCTATCCTCACAATAATGGCAAAGGATAAACTATCCTTTTCAGATGCGAAAAAGGTTATTAAGGTTTCCCAATCTCCAGTGGAAGGCAAATCATTTGCTGCTGCTACTGCTTCATCAAGCTCTAAGCAGTCATCCTGTGCTAATTGTAACGAGCTCTCGAAAACGGTTAAAGCATTGACTGATCAGATAGCTAAACTGCTAGCCCTGTTTTCCTCTGGTTCTGCTCCTGCTCCTGCTTCTGAACCAGAGAAGACTGTTTCTTCAGTTTCACATAGTCCTGATACAGTAAAAACTTTAACCGATAAAAGTCAGACTACAAAAAAGGCTGTACAAAAAAAAACCTCTTCTGTCAAAGTCACAGGTACTTAAGCCTGTTGACAAGAAGATCCCTCCTGGCCTTGAGTATTTTTTAAAAAAGAAAGCGAATACTGCTCCTCCGTCAGTTGGGGAAAAAAATAAAATTTCTAACTTTGCAGGAAACAAACCTGTTAAAAAAATAGGAAAAAGTCTTAAAGGAGGTCCCACTGCTAAACCTCCACAAATCAAATCCAAAAAATCATCCGACTCTGACATCAGTCACAGTAGTGATTCGATGTCTGTAGAATATAATACATCAAAATTATTACCTGAAGAAAGTAAATCGAATCCTGTAATAAATTAATCATTTATGTATAATTCAATGCCTGCAATTTGAATGAAAAATAATATCATACAATGGAATATTAATGGAGTAAGAAGCCGTATTGAAGACCTAAAAGTTCTTGTGAGAGATTCGTCTCCTTTAATAATATGCCTTCAAGAAACGCACCTTCACGAATCTCAAATTTTCAACTTTAGGGGTTATTCTGTTTTCAGGACGGATTTCTACGCTGAAGAAAGAGCCAGGGGTGGTGTCGCCATCCTGACTCATGACTCAATCGCATCGGTTCCTGTAAACATAGTGACTCAACTACAAGCTGTTGCCGTTCAGACTACCGTTCCATTCAGACTTACTATCTGTAGCCTGTACCTGCCGCCGAGCTATAAGTTTCAAAATTATGAAATATATGATTTGATATTCCAGTTGCCACCGCCGGTCCTACTAGTAGGCGATTTTAACGCCCATCATACATCCTGGGGTTCGTTATCCTGCAACTCAAAGGGAATACGTATCGAGAGAATACGGTCTACTTTAGATCTGTGTCTTCTTAATGACGGTTCACCCACGCATCTGGCAGCGTCCACCGGCGGATGGACAGCTATTGATTTGTCATTCTGTAGTCCAGTTTTGGCGACAAAGTTTGAATGGTCGGTATTACCTGATCTATATGGCAGCGATCATACTCCTATTAATATTACCTTTCGTAACCTCCCTGTTATGAATCAACGTTTGCCGCGTTGGATTATTAAAAAAGCGAACTGGGAAGAATTTTCAAAGAGATTCGTATCACCAGACATTGGATATCATACGTGTATCAATGCAGTAGTAGAAAATTTCACAAAACAAATTTTATGTGCAGCAGAGGAAACTATCTCCAAAACCTCACCACACCCACCACGTCCACCAGTCCCTTGGTGGAACGATGAATGTAAGGAGGCCATACGCCTACGTAGAAGAGCTCTTAGTAGATTCAACAAAAGTCCGACGAGTGAAAATCTCGAAAGGTATAAAGTTCTACGAGCCAAAGCACGTAGAATTTTCAGGCAGAGTAGGAAAGATTCTTGGACCCAGTATATCTCAACAATATCTAGGACAACGCCTCCATCTATTGTTTGGAAGAAACTTCGTTCTGTTTCTGGTTGTAGTGCATCCAATTTATTGATGGGACTTAAACAGACAAACGGAAAAATATTAACTGATTGTTCAGATATTGGAAATATTTTAGGGTCATCTCTTGCAAGCTTTTCTTCTTCTACTGCCTACAGCAGTGCCTTTTGTCGGTACAAAAATAGAATTGAAGCAGTCCCGTTCACCGTCGGCAAATCTGGTGAATCTCCTTTGAATAGCTTGTTTACTTTGCATGAGCTAGAATCTGCACTATCGTCTACTAGAGATTCAGCTCCTGGTCCTGACAACCTTGTTTACTCCATGATTAAAAATCTTCCAACGTCAGGTAGACTTTCTCTCCTCGAGATATACAACCGTATATATGAGGAGCATATGTTCCCTGACGCTTGGTTGGAAGCAGTAGTAATTCCTATTCTTAAGCCAGGTAAAGATAAAACTGATCCAAGTAGTTATCGTCCGATATCTCTTACCAGCGTCCTTTGCAAGCTATTAGAAAAAATGGTAAATCGTCGTCTGGTCTGGCACATAGAAACAAACAACTTGCTTTCCAAAGAACAGTGTGGTTTCAGGCAAGGACGATCTTCTATTGATTAGTTGGTAATGCTAGAGTCTGCAATACAGAATGCCTTCCTATTGCGTCAGACTCTAGTTGCTGTTTTTTTCGACCTAGAGAAGGCATACGATATGGCTTGGAGACGAGGAATACTAAACACATTAAAATCATGGGAAATACAAGGCAGGATTCTGTATTTTATCCAAAACTTCCTCAGTAATAGGTATTTCAGGGTGCGCCTTGGTAGTACGCTATCAGATCGCTTCTACTTAGAGAATGGTGTTCCACAGGGGAGTGTACTTAGTGTTACTCTCTTTGCTATTGCAATCAATAGCATAACGTCTAATGTACGGTCCCCTGTCAGATGTTCTCTCTTTGTAGACGATTTTGCTATTTACGTAAGCACCAGGAACATGGCAACAGCTGAAAGGACCCTTCAGCTGGTAATAAATAGGTTGCAGACCTGGACGAGAACTACTGGCTTTAAATTCTCCGTTGCTAAAACTCAGTGTATTGCTTTCAGTCGCCGTCGACAGATCCAGGCTCCGTCGTTATATCTTGATGGTATACAGCTTCGGACTTCTCCATCCGTTCGATTCTTGGGTCTAATACTCGACGAAAGGCTCTCGTGGAGCCCTCACGTGCGTGATTTAAAATTAAGATGTAATAAAATCCTGGATATGTTGAGGGTTCTAAGTGGGTCTCGATGGGGTGCTGATAGGACCTGTATGCTGATGTTTTACTGTGCCGTAATTCGTTCACGAATTGATTATGGCAGCATTGTGTATTCATCTGCTAGACCATCGATTTTAAAGAAACTAGATCCCGTCCATAACTCAGCAATCCGTCTTGTTTCTGGTGCTTTCCGTTCAAGTTCCGTCGTGAGTATTCTCGCCGATACTGGCGAACCATCACTCTCTCGTCGGAGACAGCAGTTACAATTAAGTTACGTTTGTAACATATTATGTAAACCATGGCATCCCGCTTATGATATCGTTTTTCATAATCAGTTGCTCCAACATTATGAATCCCGACCGCACGCTACAGCCCCTGTTGGCATTAAAACAACCCGTGTTTTTGAAGACTTGCGTATTGAACTACCCCCAATGTTTGAAAGGTCTTTTTGTCTTGTCCCTCCATGGATAATCAATACGCCGACCTTTGATTTCTCCTTGTGTACATACCTGAAAGACAACACTCCTAACATTGTGTATCAACGTGAATTTTCTCGACTGACTAATTCATATCC
The DNA here is from genome assembly GCA_022606455.1 of Callitettix versicolor. Taxonomy (NCBI): domain Eukaryota; kingdom Metazoa; phylum Arthropoda; class Insecta; order Hemiptera; family Cercopidae; genus Callitettix; species Callitettix versicolor. Next base: position 24,962,999 of record CM040186.1, read on the forward strand.
ATCTGCTAAACTTATTTTCACAGATGGTTCAAAGATGGATGATAATGTTGGGTGCGCGTTTTATTCACTGGACGAAACATATAGGTATGGATTACCCTCAATTTGTAGTGTCTTTACGGCCGAACTCTTTGCCATCTTAAAGGCCCTGAACACTATTGAATTCGATAGTTTGCATTTCGTAGTTTGTTCTGATTCAAAAAGTGTCCTCTAGGCAATCCGGGATATGTATTCGGTAAACCCTCTGGTTCAAGATATTCTGTGCTCTGTCCATAGACTTGAACTACGAGGTGCAAGAGTATCATTTATCTGGATTCCTGGTCACTGTGGAATATTTGGAAACACTGTAGCGGATAATGCGGCAAAGGAAGCAACTTTTCTTCCGCCATGCACTCAACGTGTAATCGTGTCTGACTTTCTTTGTCACGTAAAACATTTAATTCATCTACAGTGGGAAAATGAATGGGCAGCTACAAGCAGTAATAAATTGAGGGTAATCAAAAGTACAGTTCGTCTTTGGGGGTCGTCAATACGTGCAAGTCGCAGAGAAGAGGTGGTGATCACCCGCCTTCGCATCGGTCACTCCATGTTAACGCATGGATTTCTGATGGAACGCGGGGACCCACCTGAATGCGAATTCTGTAGGGAAACCATCACAATTAAACATATACTGCTCGATTGTGATGGTTTTCAAAATGTGCGTGTTATATGTGGTCTGAGCAACTGTTTGCAGACGATGTTGGGAGATGGTGCCTCGGCCGTTGACCGGGTTCTAGACTTCCTTCATCGTCTGAATGTTTTAAATAAAATTTAATTTATATAGTTGTTATTTCTTGTGTTATATTATTTATTTATTTTATCTATATAAATTTATTTCTGTTATGTTTTTATATACCTTTACGAATTGTTATTAAATCTTATTCATTATTAATTGTTATTTAGTTCTTAAGTATTCATTATTAATATAGTTATACCTGCTACTTAAATTTTGTTAAATTTATTTTTACAAATATAGTTTGTTGTAGTTTTATTTATATATATAGAAGTAAATTTTGTTCATTCCTTTTTTTTTTTATATATATTTTCATTTAGCATGACGGCGATGATAACCTTAACGGTTTTTCGCCGGAAAAAAAAAATCTGTCCGCAAAAGTATTCATCGGCATCTTCTTCGTCCTTGTTTTACATCTCGTCCTCTTCTAGTGATGCTAACAAACACATCATTGTTTTGTTTTTGGTAAACCGATGCTTCTGTTTGTAATTATTTTATTCAATATATCAATCTGCTGATCTAATAATTTCACAGATTATCACGTTAAAGCTTGGAACTGTGCGTAGATAGACTTATCTTGGAATTGTTTGCTATTTTTGTTTATAGGCACGTAAAAATATTTTCCTTTTTAACATTCTATCTGGAAAGACGTTTGAAGGTAATTAATAGGCGACAAGTACTAATGTGACGTCATCTACAATCTCTAATGGTAGACATTGTTGATTGATGAGTACAGATTCTCAAGTTTGAAAATGCAAATTGAAATGTTCTAATCTAGATTGTAAACTTATAATACTTTTTCCGAAAGAACTATATTTTCTTTGTTACTAAAAATCTAAGATCCATCTTGTTTTCTCTATTGGTAGTATTATGTTAAAAGGGAATAAAATAATTGTTTAAATAATTAACTAATATTTAAGTAAGCTATACTAACTTGGGTCAGGCTCGTCTTCTGACACAACGCCTCTCACGTTATCGTGTAATTTAAACGTATGCGTTCTGCCGTGTAAAAATTTAGCACTGGAAATAACAAAAACAAGCAATAAATACATGAATATGTAACACACACACACACACACACACACACACACACACACACACATAATGGTAGTAAATATTAATTTAAAATAATAAACGGGAAGATTCATTTCAGAAATAAATTATTATATATAAACAAATGTTAACCATGCCACTCCGTGTAGGTGTGTGTGTGTGTGTGTGTGTGTGTGTGTGTGTGTGTGTGTGTGTGTGTGTGTGTGTGTGTTATATGGGAAAAGGAAAATGAATTATTGTATTGCACCGGGACATTCTATTAATTGGTGCGAAAGCAACCCTGTTTATGTTGTTCATATAGTTCCTTTTCCTTGTGTAGGCTATATTTGAATAAAGTTTCATCAAAATCGTTACTTCTGATTTGCATTTTGTTAACAAATTTATCCTAAAAGGTTGTTTAAAAACTGCTTATTTTAATCAGAGATTGGTTTCGAAATGTGTACTTTGTTCTACAGGATATTTTTTGTTTAAAAGAAAAACCTTTCAAATATTCAAAATTTTTAGAAAACGTGACGAACTGATTTTGTTATTTTGTTTCCTTGTTTAATTTTTATTCCAGTGGCTCAAAATCCGGTTTTATTAAACTACTTCGGTTTTTTTCTCAAGATTGTTCTCAACTCTCTCTCTCTCTCTCTCTCTCTCTCTCTCTCTCTCTCTCTCTCTCTCTCTCTCTCTCTCTCTCTCTCTCTCTCTCTCTGTTTCTCTCTCTCTCTACTGCCTAGTTCGGAAGTGTGTAGTAAATAATAAAATCAACCCATTCAACATTCCCACATCTTCAGGACTCTCAGAGCAACAAGTGTTTCTGAGAAAATTAAGAGATTCTGTGTTCAAATAGTGATGGTTGGCAACACTGAACAAAGGAAATTTACTACGTAGAACACAGATTGAGATAACAAGGTGCTCTTATCTCTTTAGTTCAGTGTTTCATTACATTTTTGTGAGGTTTTAAATATTAAACTTCTTTTGAAATTGTAAAATCAATACTTACTTATATATAGTATATAACCTCTGATTAAAATCAGCATTGATATTTAATAAACCGCAACCCAGACCGCCTTTAATGTCATTGGAACGGTAGTAGATGAAGTCCCCTTGGCCAGCAACCTAAGCCAAATAAATAAATATTATGGTACAAACTTGCAGTAAATTACAAAACATATGAGAAATAAAAAGATTTTGTCAATAAGTGCTATTGTTTAGTAATCACTTAATCGGTGAATGTTATCACTTATAAACGTTTACGTAAGAAACACTTAACTTACGCCATTAGAGTAGAATGAAGCATCAGCTTTTCCAAGGACTGGTTCACATTTACCAACGAAAGCATAATAGTCGTGTGGATCTGCTTTTGCCATTAACTTTTCGTCTTCCAGTTCCAGTTCCTGTTCCTTTTTCGTATCCTGGTTCCGGCAGAACACCACGCTTGTAAACAGCAGATATAACAGGAAGTAAATCATAGCGATGATTGAACAAACTGAAAATATGTAGACAATAACAACTGTTAAGTCAGTATCACTGTGACAATTGTCTTTGTGGTAAGTGCAATATTTGAATCTATAACTGAGGAGTATTATAACGGATAGTGCAAATAGTAATTACAGGTTATAATAGTTGCAAATAATAGTTACAAATAATAAAGAAATGATATAAGATTTTAAAATGTTTTAAAAAGTATAAACACACATGTAGGCTACAATGCAATATTATATTTTTAATTGTTTATTATTCCTAAATGTTCATTAATATATTTATATTCATTATTTTTTTAAGAAGTATTGTCCGATTCAGGTTGTGAAAAAATTAAACTTACTAAAATAAAAACAATGATCTCTGGTCACAGTACGGCTTTGTGTAACGCCTTGTTGGCTTGTAGTTATTGTGCTAAAGTACATTTAAGTAACGACTGTACTAAAGAGATTGATGCTTCTAACTGCATTAAGTTATAAGGATAAATATAAACATAATAGTCTTATTGATCACTCTGTTGCAACAGGATCTCGTGTCCAACACATGCGACTATATTGAACAAATATATTTGGAAAAATGATTACCATTACAATTCATGTATACAACTGAAGACAGTAACCAAGACATTTTTCATCTCTAAAACGTATTAACAAAGGGTGATTTAGATATATTTTGATATTATAAGTAACGTTAACGCCAGTAATACACTAGAACACAAATGTAAAATTTTCGCCACGTCACTCAAATTTCCGCAGTGCAAATATGACGGGAGATGACGATTGGCATAATTCAGGTATCCGTAAATTAAAAGCGTACACTATGGCAGAATTGCCAGTATAATTACTACCCTTGACAAAGTGTTAAGATTTGGGAAGAATATGAAAATTGGTAGAGTCAAAGCATGGAAACAACGTTTTCAAAATAACACTTTTAACCAATTTTTTCTTCTTTAACTTTCACACATAAATTACACAACCGATATTGTTCGAAAAGATAACGTTGTATTCGTTCAGTTTGCAGGAAGTGCTTTTCACACATTTGTAAAAAACCCGTAAAAAATTTACCACACTTGAACATTCATACGACTAGATAGTAAACTACATAAACAATTTTGATCAACAGTGATTCATTTTGTTTTTCGTAATTTTAGTATGTGTGTTTTGCATAAACGTAAAAAATATGTTAATAATTAATTTTCATTTATATTCAGAAAATTTTGAAAAATTAAAAAAAAATTGGTACGCTTTTACAACCTTAAAAATGTCACCTCTCACAATAAGCGTGACTAAATATGAAAGCGTTTATGCAAAATATCTATGTTTAATAAAAATACAAGTACCCACAGAAAACAAAATCACCAATTCAAAATATATAAACACAATATACGTAATATTCTACTTACCCTATCCTGAACGTGAAGATAGTATTATGTGCGCTTTGAACCACTACTTTATATAGGTAGTTTTAGCCTTGAAACAACCAGGAAAACAGCTGCTCAAACAGCTGACGTGTTTTTAAAAAAAAAAAACTTATGAACAAAGCAAGTCATACAATGAGAGCTTTTACAATTTACTTTGACATTTGCGTCAGTAGTGTGCAAAGAATGAAAATCAATTATATTTTATTAAAATTCTATTTAATATATTATAGCCAAACGTTATAGTGCCAAAATGAAAAATTTCAGAAAATAAAAATACAGGTTTTGTGGATGACTTGTCAGTGGTTCTAATTGGACAAGAACTAGTTTTAATATAGGCTAATATTATTTAATAAGTCCACTATTTCATAAAGATGTTTTTTTTCTACAAATACATAATAATGTAGCAACAAAAAATGCAGTAATTTTTAGTAATAAAAAACAATCTTAATATATAAAAGAAGAAGTCCTGACTGACTGATTCATAATCAACGCAGAGCCAAAACTATTTTAGCGACTTGAAATTTTAAGGGTTCATTTATGTTACCATAAAAGTACAGTCACTCTGGCGGAAAATAGGGCCTTATCTCCGAATTCTGTCCGACTGAATGGATTTGGCTGAAAATTTGGATTGAAGCTTGTTTTACCCTCCTTTTCAAAAGTTATATATGGGCGGGGTGTGATTTTTGATTTTAAGGGGTAAAACTATCCTTAAGTGAAAAAAAAATAGAAAAACACGTATTTTAACGTTTTATGCATTAAAAATTAATTGAATGAAGTAAAATAAACATATTTGATGATGATTTGTACTTTAATACAAATTGTCAGCCCTTATAAACCAACCCTTAGACGAAAATAAAGTTGAAAAATAATTTTTTACGCTTTAAAATGCTTAACTTTAAAATCAATAAAAATTCATTAATTGCTTGTGAAATGATATTTCATTGGTTTCAAGTTTCCAACCCCTAGAACGCACCCCGTTATGCAAAAAAATTACTAAAAAAAGTCCATTTATAGTTTATAATGTTTTAATTTTTTATTTAGATCTCTACAAATTCATCACTCGCTTAGAAATCGATATTTCTTTAGTTTTCAACTTTTAGATTCAACCCCTAAAATCAACTAAAACTTTAAAAATAGTTTTTAACTATAAAAATTCCTAACTTATGTATTTAAATCAATTAAAATTTGTTCGTTGTTTATGAAACGTTATTTATTTGGTTGCAACTTTTTCAACCCTTAGAAATTACCCCTTATACTAATAGCAGTACAAAAAACTCAATATTACTTAAATTTTTCTATATTAATCATGAGGTAAACAAATAATTGAAAATTATGGTAAATTATTTAAAAAATCTTAAAAAATAGTTTTAAAATGATTTAAAGAATTTGAAAATAGTTAAAAAATAGTTTGAAAAAATGTTTAATAAAATTATAGAAAAAATCAAGAACCATCACAATTGTTTAATAAATCTTCATAGACTTCATCATCTTCTTCATTAATCGGAGGGCAGTTTTGACAGCTATCTCCCGAGCAGGTTGCGCACGTGGCATTACAAAATAATCCTAGCCTCCGACAACCACACGAAGATCCGCAACCTTTTTACAATTGCAAAAAATCATCTTCAACAACTCCTCTGGTGCAGGCGAACTTTGCATTCTTACTTCTTTTTTTTTAACGTCCGACTATTGTGCACACTTGGGCTAATGCAGGCGATGGGATGATTTATAGAGCATGAAAATGACAAGCCCTGACCGGGAATCGAACCCGGGTCCTCGGGTTGAAAGCCCATTACGCTATCAACTAGGCCACCGAGGCAGCTTTGCATTCTTACGGGTTGTAGAGATTCTGCATCTTTGAACCATCCCCAATCAATTACATTTATGTTCTTATTACCCAACCATAACTTGGTTATTCAAAATATTTTTCAAGCTCCAAAATTATCTTCTAAAAATATCATTGGTTTTTCTACAATAAGGCAGTTAATTTTCAAGCTTTGATATATGTATACATAGCTGGTTGAAGGTAATTTCAAGGGCTACAAGGCTAGGTTTATTAGAAAGTGAAGCTACCCTTCAATTTTGAAAAATTAAGGGTTGAAGCATTCGAAACAGGGTTTTTCCAAACCAAGACATTCACTTCAATCGGTGATATCTTCATTGATTTTCTTGCTACAGAAGTTTGTAACAAATAAAAATATTTGGCTCTTATCACCATTGTATCCGATTCTGTGCATTATGTGGTGTGTTCCGATTCGAAAAGTGCACTCCAAGCTGTCCAGGATATCTGTTCAGTAAACCCTCAGGTTCAGGATATTCTATGTTCTATCCACCGTCTTGTACTACAAGGTGCTAGAGTATCATTTTGCTGAAAACCTGGTCATTGTGGTATAGTTAGCAACACTAGAGCGGATATTGCAGCGAAGGAAGCAAATCTGCGGCTGCCATTCTCGCAACATGTGATTTTTGGTGATTTTCTATGCCATTCAAAGAATTTGTTTTTCTCGGATTGGGAGAATGAGTGGACATCAATGGCTAATAATAATTGTGGGTAATTAAAAACACTGTTTGTCCTTGGAGGTCATCAAAACGTGCAAGTCGTAAGGAAGCAGTTGCGGTTACCCATCTTTGCATTGGTCATTCTTTGTTTACGCATGGCTTTCTGATGGAAGGCGGGTTTTGTAGGGAAGCAATCTAAGTAAGACATATTTTACAACACTGTGATAGTTTCCAAAATATGTGTGGTTTGAGCAATTCTTTGCAGACGATAATGAGGGACCGGATCCTTGACTACCTTGAACGCGTGGATTATTTTAATAAAATTTAATTTATATATTTTTTTGTTGTAAGGCCCGTTTACAACCTTGCAACAAATTGTTTATGTTTGTTTCTTTGTTAATTAGTTCTCTAGGTATGATTAAACTTTTTGTTTTTGTTTTTAAGATATATTTTGTTTTTGTTAACTAGTTGTAAACACATTTATAGTTCGGATATATTTTTTGTTCTTTTTTCTTTATTTTGTTAATTTACTTTTTTTCATATAATACCGTTTTTTAACATTCTAAATTTTTCCTTAATCGCTATGATGACCTAATTGTTTTTTTCTTCGGGAAAAATTCATTTTTCGGCAATGCTGATGTATACAAATCAATGGTAGAAGCTCTATAAATATGCGCTAGAGGTCTTGCATGTTTCACATACAATTGCGGTGTCATTTCAAAGAGAACAGTTACCAGTAGTGGACCTTGGATGTCGTTATTTCTGCTAGAGTTACTTTATATTTGACAATATGTAACGAAACATTCCATAGAAGTCGACAGCAAATACCGTTTATTTGATCTGTACATAAAGCTGTGCAATCAGTTTGACTCATCAGTTATTTGCAATATTTATAAATGTTTCATCATGTCATACAAATTCACCGTACAAGACATGGGTAAGCCAAGTCAACGCAACTTCAACGTACTCCAGTATGGACCCCAAGAGAGCCTCTGGTCGAATATGTGACCGTAGATGCACTATAGCTTCAACGTTCTGGTAGCCACAAATATCGCGAAATCGTCTACCAATAGTGAACAACGGACAGATGAACGGACATTACCAGTGGTGCTATCATTTGTATCAAAAAACAAGGTCACGTTTGATACAATTATATCCTACGAGTGTCGCCATTTTGTACAAGACGATCCGACATTGTAGCACCGAGACGTACCCTGAAATGTGCTGAACATTGCAAGAATATTACCTGAGGATTTTGCAAGAACTAAGAGGAATCTGCAGACTCCATAAGCTATGATTATGAAGTTCTTGCCAGCAGGAGGCAAGGTACCCTGAAGACCCACTGCTTAAAAAATCATTTGGTGGATTGCTGAAACTCACTGAGGGTCTGCTAAACTAAAAACCAAAATTTTTAGTTACATAATATGTCACGTGACCGTAGTTCCTGATGTTCATAATCCCCTTAGTATTCATTCCTAATCAAAATGTTTACCTACGTATTTAGGTTCCTTAAAATGTATTGCCAAGAAGAGTTGCTTCAGTTTTATTTTGTTTATTCGTTAACGGTTTCATTACGTTTGGGTGTGAATGAACAGAAATCATTTAATTTTAGAACAATTTATTTTCAATATTTAACAATATCAAACGCACCTACGATTATATATCTGTTACTTGAAGTTGCAGAATCCCAGGAAATCTTATTATGGGCATTTAGATGTTCCTACAAAGTTAACTTTGCCATCAAAACCATCGTTTCTAACGATACTGTCTGCTGCTGATTTTGCCCTTTCGGCAGCGTTTGGATCTTTCCAAACGGTTTGTTTTATAGCGACTGAGTAGGCAACGAATTTCTTCCTTTCTGAAAAAACAAAACAAAAAACACGAATAAAAACACCAATAAAATTAATTCATTATTTAATACCGTTTTGGAAAAGTCAATTATAGCGTATAAACATTAAGAGAAAAACAAATTCAATCAATAATGTTTCTTAATTTACAAACTCTCGTTTGAATAAATTAAATCATATTTGAAGTTACTTGAATATTTGAATAATATTGAGTAATATGAGTAATATTGAATATTTCATCTCTAAATCTTTAATTAAAATTATAATACAGAAAATGTATTTTAAACAAAATATAAGCTAATTTTTAACCGTTTATAATAACCATTTAAAAAACATTAACTGACTTAGGTGTCTTTTGCTGTTATCGAAATCAATCAATTGCGTATCTATTTTTTTAGGAAATTGGTAAAATCTTGTCTGCTAAACGTTTCTGTTCTGTGATGAGCTGCGACATACTTCACTGCAATTCCAAAAAGAAAAAAATTATCTTTAGTGAAATGAAATACTTACTTCCAAAATCAGAACAACGGATGTAAGCCAACACTCCATTTGTTGAATCGTAATGAAGGAAGACAAGTTTAAATTTGAATACTTGGCCTGGATTTCCTAAAATAAAATAAAACAATGCTTTTAAATTAGCATGCACAAATGTGAAACGGTCTTTATTAATTTAAATTTATAAAACAACAGTGTTTTTCATTCCTGGTGCTTCTCAACGGATTTCCTTAGATTTTTAAACAGTTTTAAAATTTTTAAGGAAAAGAAATTTGCAGATAAACTAATCCAAATACCACTGAAATAATGCATGAACTATTCGGGATTTGAAATAATTTTTACATAATTTAAAAAAAATAATAATCATTTCAAAAATTATTAAACATTAGTTTAAATTTTTTTTATTGAAAATAGATGTTATCCATTTTTATAATTTTATAACATACTGCATATACTCCGTTATATAGTTATTGTTCATTGAAGGTACTTCACCTTCTTCCAGTGTACGTACCGCAAACTACTCCCACCAAGGTCCGACTGTGGAGGTCATGAGCAGGCGAGCAAAGTAGCATGTGGTACCGTACTAATTTTGCGTGTCAGATTGTTAAACACCAATGGTTACACACTAGCGTGTCCTCAAGACAACCCACTTGTTTTATAGATGACGTTCGAGTAACTTCGTGTACGCCTGCTCGCAACAGACGCAGCGGTTACACTCCGAAAACCTTGGATAGCTCGCCGAATGCGAGACTCTGGTAGATCACTGAGTTTAAACTTTTTTTTTATTAATGTGCTCAACTTCTCTCTTTTTGACAAACACAACACGTGCTTTGATTTAAATAAAAATCTTCAAACACATATCTGTATAAATTTTTCAAAATCGTCGTAACATGCCCAGTTAAGTCTCGGGATTCACTGTGGATAGTTCAGACGTTTTATAAAACGTTGTCATTTGCTTAAGAGATGTGCTCTGAGAAAATAAAAACATTTAAACAGGGATAACGCAAAAAAACATACGCTGATATCACAAAATAAAACACAGTTACCAGTAGAAAGGGCAACATTATAGCCTAGCCTTCTGAATGGACGAGGGCTTTTAAAGACTCTACTCTCTGCCCCACCCATTCTTCCTGACGTCTTCTACATTTGATTGTAATTTTTTGACTTTTTCCGTCTAATTCTGTGCTTGGTCCAGTAAATAGCCTTTCTACACACCTTCCTTCCTTATTTTATATTCATCCTACCGTAAACAAGTTCTTGCTTGTCTTCTCTAATGATTGTATTGTGTTAAAGCGAATCAAAGACATTTTTATAAATAATTAACAATTAACTAATATTTAGGAAAGCTATACTAACTTGGATCAGGCTCGTCTTCTGATACAACGCCTCTCAAGTAATCGTGTAATGTAAACTTATGTGTTTTGCCATGTTTAAATTTAGCACTGGAAATAACAAAAACAAGCAATAAATACATGAATATGCAATACGCCCAGTGCGTGTTATATTGGAACAGGAATAGGCCTATGAATTTTTGTATTGAACTGGGACATTCTTTTAATTGGGGCGAAAGCAACCCTGTGTATGTGGTTCATATAGTTCCTTTTCTTTGTGTAGGCTATTTTTGAACAAAGTTTCATCAAAATCGTCGCTACTGATTTTGATTTTTAACAAATATAATCTAAAATGTTGTCAAAAAAACTGTTATTTTAATTATAAATTGGTTTTGAAATATATACGGTTATGTACAGGAAATTTTCTGTTTAAAAGAAAAACCTTTCAATTCATCAAAATTTTAGAAATAACGTGATTAACTAATTTTGTTTCCTTGTTTAATTTTTTTTTCAATAGCTCAAAAACCGGTTTTCTTAACTACTTAGGTTTGTTCTCAAGACTGATTTCTATACGATCTCAACACTCTCTTTCTCTCTCTCTCTCTCTCCTGCCTAGTTCGGAAGTGTGTAGTAAACAATAAAATCTGCCCATTCACAATTCCCTAACCTTCAGGACTCTTACAATACTCCCAGAGCAACAAGTGTTTCTCAGGAAAGTAAGAGAATCTGTGTTGAAATATTGATAGTTGGCAACACTGAACAAAACTTCTTGTACGCGATACGTCTCCATTAATCATTTGCCTTCAAGAGACGCACTTTCACCAATCGCACACTTTCAATTTAAGAGGGTATTCTGTTGTCAGGGCCGACTTCATAACGGAAGAACGAGCGAAGGGTGGGGTAGCCATACTCGCTCGTGACTCTATTGATGCCGTTCCTGTGGACATAATAACTCCTTTACAAGCTGTCGCAGTTCAGACTACCGTACCATTTAAACTTACCATATGTTGCATTTATTTACCGCCTAGCTATGCTTTCCAAAACAACGACTTAGTTAACTTATTAATTCAGTTATCTGTCCCCTTTCTATTGATTGGTGATTTTAATGCTCACCACACATCGTGGGGCTCTACTACATGTAACTCACGAGGAAACCGAATTGACAATATAAGGACTACATTAGATCTATGTCTTTTAAATAATGGTTCCCCAACACACTTATCGTCTTCTACAGGTGGTTGGACAGTCGTTGATTTGACCTTTTGCAGTCCAATTTTGGCAACGAAGTTCGAATGGTCGGCGATGTCTGATCTTTACGGCAGCGATCATACTCCGATTAATGTTTCACTTTGTACATTCCACCGTCCGAATCAACGCCCTCCGCGGTGGATTCTACAAAAGGCACAATGGGTGGATTTCACAGAGCAATTTGTATTAACTGACATTGAAGATTTTAACTCTATTAATGAAATAGTACTAACTTTAACTGAATATATTTTAGACGTAGCACATAAAACTATTCCTCAAACCTCGACTCATCAATCTCGTCCCCCCGTTCCTTGGTCGACTGAGGACTGTTAAGAATGCTTTGCTTTTACGTAGACGAGCTCTAAGAAGGTTCAACAGACGACCAACGAGTGAAAATTTTGAGAGGTATGAAATTCTCCGAGCTAGAGCTCGTAGAATATTTAGACAAAGTAGAAAAAATTCTTGGACCCAGTATATTAACACAATATCAAGAACAACACCAGTATCAACTGTTTGGAAGAAACTCCGTTCCGTTTCTGGTTCATCTCCATCAACTCCCTTGATGGGCATCAAACAACGGAACGGAATAATAAGTTTTGACCCTCGAGATATTGTTAATACATTGGGTTTATACTTTGCAGATTATTCTTCGTCTACTTCCTATAGCAATGGTTTTTGTCGTTTCAAAAATACTCAAGAAGCAATGCCATTCGTCGTTGGTACGTCTGTTTCTCCTTTGAACGCGCCCTTCTCAATAGAAGAGCTGGAATCTGCACTGTCATCCTCTTCAGATTCAGCACCAGGCCCTGATAACCTTGTATATTCCATGATTAAAAATCTTCCAACATCGGGGAGGATTTCCCTCCTGAAAATATACAATCGTATGTTTGAGGAACACTCTTTCCCTGATGTTTGGTTGGAAGCAACAGTGGTTCCTATTCTTAAGCCAGGCAAAGATAAAACTGATCCAAACAGTTACCGCCCTATTTCTCTTACAAGTGTGCTATGCAAGCTAGTGGAGAAAATGGTAAATCGCCGTCTTGTTTGGTATTTAGAAAATAATAATTTACTCTCTAAGGACCAGTGTGGTTTTAGGCAAGGGCGATCTTCCATCGATCAGTTAGTTTTATTAGAATCTGCAATCCAAAATGCCTTTCTGTTACGTCAAACACTTGTTGCAATATTCTTTGACCTAGAGAAGGCATATGATATGGCTTGGAGAAGAGGAATACTAAATACATTAAAATCATGGGGTATACAAGGTAATATACTAGGTTTTATTAAAAATTTTCTCTCAAACAGATATTTCAGAGTACGCCTTGGATCTACATTGTCAGTTCGTTTTCGGTTAGAGAATAGCGTCCCGCAGGGAAGTGTACCTAGTGTGACCTTGTTTGCCGTTGCTATCAATAGTATAACTACTAATGTGCGGTCTCCTGTTCGCTGTTCTCTATTTGTGGATGACTTTGCAATTTATGTTGGTGCTAGAAGTTTGGCCACAGCTGAAGGAACACTTCAGCTTACAGTAAATAGATTGCAGTCATGGACGAATTCTACTGGGTTTAAATTTTCTGCCGCTAAAACTCAATGTATTGCCTTCAGTTGCCGTCGGCAGATCCGAACTCCTTCAATATTTCTCGATGGTACAGAAATTCGAACCATTCCATCTGATCGATTTTTGGGGTTAATATTCGACCAAAAACTATCATGGAACCCTCATTTGCGTGATTTAAAGTTACGATGTAACAAAATTCTCGATATGTTGAGGGTGCTTAGTGGTTCTCGATGGGGCGCTGATAGGACCTGTATGCTGATGTTTTACCGTACGGTGATTCGTTCGCGAATTGATTATGGCAGCATTGTATATTCGTCTGCACGACCATCCGTATTAAAAAAAATAGACCCAGTCCATCACTCTGCAATACGACTCGTCTCTGGAGCCTTCCGTTCTAGTCCCGTTGTAAGCATTCTAGCCGAGACTGGGGAACCTTCACTCTTTCGACGGAGACAGAAACTACAGTTAACTTATGTAAGCAATTTAACATCTAAACCTTGGCACCCTGCTTTTAATACAGTTTCAAAAATCAATTGGTGCGACAGTATGAAAATCGACCGAATGCTACTGCTCCTCTTGGTATTAGAACTTCCCGTATTTTTGATGACTTACGTATTGAACTACCCCCAATGTTTGAAAGGTCCTTTTGTCTTGTCCCTACATGGAAAATCAATATTTGATTTCTCCTTGTGTGCATACCAGAAAGTCAACACTCCTAACATTGTGTATCAACGTGAGTTTTTTCGACTGACTAGTTCATATCCATCAGCTAAATTTATTTTCACAGATGGCTCTAAGATGAATAACAATGTTGGGTGTGCAATTTACTCACTGGACGAAACGTATAAGTATGGATTACCCTCAACTTGTAGTGTCTTTACAGCCGAACTCTTTGCCATCTTAAAGGCTCTAAACACTATTGAATTCGATAGTTTGCATTACGTAGTTTGTTCTGATTCAAAAAGTGCCCTCCAGGCAATCCGGGATATGTATTCAAAAACCCTCTGGTTCAAGATATTCTGTGCTCTGTCCATAGACTTGAACTACGAGGTGCAAGAGTATCATTTATCTGGATTCCTAGTCACTGTGGAATATTTGGAAACACTGTAGCGGATAATGCTGCAAAGGAAGCAACTTTTCTGCCGCCATGCACTGCACGTGTAATAGTGTCTGACTTTCTTTGTCACGTAAAACATTTAATTCTTCTACAGTGGGAAAATGAATGGGCAGCTACAAGCAGTAACAAATTGAGGGTAATTAAAAATACTGTTCGTCATTGGGGGTCGTCAATACGTGCAAGTCGCAGAGAAGAGGTGGTGATCACCCGCCTTCGCATCGGTCACTCCATGTTAACGCATGGATTTCTGATGGAACGCGGGGACCCACCTAAATGCGAGTTCTGTAGGGAAGCCATCACAATAAGACATATATTGCTCGATTGTGATGGTTTCCAAAATGTGCGTTTTATGTGTGGTCTGAGCAACTGTTTGCAGACGATGTTGGGAGATAGTGCCTCGGCCGTTGACCGGGTTCTAGACTTCCTTCATCGTCTGAATGTTTTCAATAAAATTTAATTTATTGTATTTGAAATTTCTTGTGTTTTTTTATTTATTTATTTTATTTTAAAACTTTATTTCTGTTATGTTTTGCATACTTTTACGAATTGTTATTAAATTTTATTCATTATTTATTGTTATTTAGTTCTTAAGTGTAATATATCTATAATTGTTATCTAAATTTTTAATTTATTTTTACTGTTATAGTTTGTTGTTGTTGTTTTTGTTGTTGTTTTTTTCTTAAGTACAATTTCGTTTAATTTTCTTTGTATATAGTTTCATTCTTCGTGACAGCAATGATAACCTGAACGGTTTTTCGCCGAAAAAAAAAATTATTCATTATTTATTGTTATTTAGTTCTTAAGTGTAATATATCTATATCTTTTATCTAAATTTTTAATTTATTTTTACTGTTATTGTTTGTTGTTGTTGTTTTTGTTGTTATTTTTTTCTTAAGTAAAATTTTGTACATTTTTTTTTTAATATTTTTATTTTTCGTGACGGCGATGATAACCTGAACGGTTTTTCGCCGGGAAAAAAAAAGGAATTTTACTACGTAGAACACTGATTAAGATAACAAGGTGCTCTATACAAACATGGTGCTCTTATCTCTTTAGTTCAGTGTTTCATTACATTTTCGTGACGTTTTAAATACAAAACTTATTTTGAAATAGTAAAATCAATACTTACTGATATATAGTATATGCCCTCTGATTAAAATCAAAATTTATATTTAATACACCGCAACCAATACCGCGTTTAATGTCATTGGAACGGTAGTAGATGAAGTCCCCTTGGCCAGCAACCTAAGCCAAATAAATAAATATTATGGTACAAACTTGCTTACACCCTGCAGTAGATTACGAAGCATATGAGAAATAAAAAAGATTTTGTCAATAAGTATGCTAACTGCTATTGTACAGTAATCACTTAATCGGTAAACGTTATCACTGCTAAACGTTAAAGTGAGATAAACTTAACTTACGCCATTAGAGTAGAATAAAGTGTCAGCTTTTCCAAGGACTGGGTCGCATTTACCAACGAAAGCATAATAGTCGTGTGGATCTGCTTTTGCCATTAACTTTTCGTCTTCCAGTTCCAGTTCCTGTTCCTTTTTCGTATCCTGGTTCCGGCAGAACACCACGCTTGTAAACAGCAGATATAACACGAAGTACATCATAGCGATGATTGAACAAACTGAAAATATGTAGACAATAACAACTGTTAAGTCAGTATCACTGTGGCAATTGTCTTTGTGGTAAGTGCAATATTTGAATCTATAACTGAGGAATATTATAACGGATAGTGCAAATAATAGTTACAAATAATAAAGAAATGATATAAGATTTTAAAATGTTTTAAAAAGTATAAACACACATGTAGGCTACAATGAAATATTATATTTTTAATTGTATATTATTCATAAATGTTCATTAATATATTTATATTCGTTATTTTTTTAAGAAGTATTGTCCGATTCTGTTTGTAAAGAAATTACACTTACTAAAATAAAAACATAATTATTTCTGGTCACAGTACGGCTTTGTGTAACGCCATGTTGGCTTGTAGTTATTGTGCTAAAGTACATTTAAGTAACGACTGTACTAAAGCAGATTGATGCTTCTAACTGCATTAAGTTATAAGGATAAATATAAACATAATAGGCTTATTGATCACTCTGTTGCAACAGGATCTCGTGTCCAACACATGCGACTATATTGAACAAATATATTTGGAAAAATTATTATCATTATAATTCATCGTACACAACTGAAGACTGTAATCAAGCATTTTTCATCTCTAAAACGTACTAACAAAGGGTGATTTAGATATTTTTTGATAACATAAGTAACTTTAACGCCAGTAATTCATAGGAACACAAATGTAAAATTTTCGCCACGTCAATCAAAATTTCGCAGTGTAAATACGACGGGAGATGACGATTGGCATAATTCAGGTGTCCGTAACTTAATAGCATTAACTATGGCAGAATTGCCAGTATAATTACTACCCTTGACAAAGTGTTAAGATTTGATAAGAATTTGAAAATTGGTAGAGTCAAAGGCATGGAAACAACGTTTTCAAAATAACACTTTTAACCAAATTTTTTTTTCTTCAACTTTCACACAAATTACACAACCGATATTGTTCAACAAGATAACGTTGTATTCGTTCAGTTTGTATGAAGTGCTTTTCGCACATTTGTAAAAAACCCGTAAAAAATTTATTACACTTGAACTTTCATACGCCTAGATAGTAAACTACATAAACAATTTTGATCAACAGTGATTCATTTTGTTTTTCGTAACTTTGTTTTGCATAAACGTAAAAAATATGTTAATAATTATTAATTTCCATTTCTTTTCAGAAAATTTTAAAAAATTAAAAAAATTGTTACGCTTTTACAACCTGAACTTCTATACAGTTTTACATCAATGATCATTCATTTTGTTCGTTACGGTTGCAGTATTTTACTTTTTTAAAAAAAACTATAAAAATAGGTACGTTTAAACTCCATACAACCTTAAAAATGTCACCTCTCACAATAAGCGTGACGAAATATCAGAGCATTTATGCAAAATATCTATGTTTAATATAAATACAAGTACCTACAGAAAACAAAATCACCAATTCAAAATATATAAACACAATATACGTAATATTCTACTTACCCTAGTCTGAACGTGGAGTTTCTATTATGTGCGCTTTGAACCACTACTTTATATAGGTAGTTTTAGCCTTGAAACAACCAGGAAAACGTTAAGTATCTAAACAGCTACTCAAATAGCTGACGTGTTTTTAAAAAAAAAACCTTATGAACAAAGCAAGTCGTACAATGAGAGCAAATAATTTACTTAGACATTTGCGTCAGTAGTGTGCAAAGAATGAAAATCAAATATATATTACTAAAATTCTACTCAATATATTATAACCAAACGTTATAGTGCCAAAATGAAAAATTTCAGAAAATAAAAATACAGGTTTTGTGGATGACTAGTCAATGGTTCCAATTGGACAAGAACTAGTTTTATATAGGCTAATATAATTTAATAAGTCCACTATTTCATAAAGATGTTTTTTTTCTACAAATACATAATAATGCAGCAACAAAAAATGCAATAATATTTAGTAATAAAAACAATCTTAATATATAAAACTAGAAGTCCTGACTGAGTGATTCATAACCAACGCAGAGCCAAAACTATTTTAGCGACTTGAAATTTTAAGGGTTCATTTATGTTACCATAAAGGTACAGTCACTCAGGCGGAAAATAGGGCCTTATCTCCGAATTCTGTCCGACTGAATGGATTTGGCTGAAAATTTGGATTGAAGCTTGTTTTACCCTCCTTTTCAAAAGTTATATATGGGCGGGGTGTGCTTTTTGATTTTAAGGTGTAAAACTATCCTTAAGTGAAAAAAAATAGGAAAACACGTATTTTAACGTTTTATGCATTACAAATTAATTGAATGAAGGAAAATAAACATATTTGATGATGATTTGTACTTTAATACAAATTGTCAGCCCTTATAAACCACCCCTTAGACGAAAATAAAGTTGAAAAATAATTTTTTACGCTTTAAAATGCTTAACTTTAAAATCAATAAAAATTCATTAATTGCTTGTGAAATGATATTTCATTGGTTTCAAGTTTCCAACCCCTAGAACGCACCCCGTTATGCAAAAAAAAATACTAAAAAAGTCCATTTATAGTTTATAATGTTTTAATTTTTTATTTAGATCTCTACAAATTCATGACTCGCTTAGAAATCGATATTTCTTTAGTTTCAACTTTAGTTTTCAACTTTTAGATTCAACCCCTAAAATCAACTAAAACTTTAAAAATAGTTTTTAACTATAAAAATTCTTAACTTATGTATTTAAATCAATTAAAATTTGTTCGTTGTTTATGAAACGTTATTTATTTGGTTGCAACTTTTTCAACCCTTAGAAATTACCCCTTATACTAATAACAGTAAAAAAAATCAATATTACTTGAATTTTTCTTTATTAATCATAAGGTAAAAAAATAATTGAAAATTATGGTAAATTATTTAAAAAATCTTAAAAAATAGTTTTAAAATGATTTAAAAAATTTGAAAATAATTAAAAAATAGTTTTAAAAAATGTTTAAAAAATTATAGAAAAATTCAAGAAGCATCACAATTGTTTAATAAATCTTCATAGACTTCATCATCTTCTTCATTAATCGGAGGGCAGTTTTGACAGTTATCTCCCGAGCAGGTTGCGCACGTGGCATTACAAAATAATCCTAGCCTCCGACAACCACACGAAGATCCGCAACCTTTTTGCAATTGCAAAAAAACATCTTCAACAACTCCTCTGGTGCAGGCGAACTTTGCATACTTACTTTTTTTTTGGTGTTTAACGTCCGACTATTGTGCACACTTGGGCTAATGCAGACGATGGGATGATTTATAGTGCATGAAAATGCCAACCGGGAATCGAACCGGGGTTCTCGGGATTTGGCTATCAACTAGGCCACCGAGGCAGCTTTGCATTCTTACGGGTTGTAGAGATTCTGCATCTTTGAACCATCCCCAATCAATTACATTTATGTTCTTATTACCCAACCATAACTTGGTTTTTCAAAATATTTTTCAAGCTCCAAAATTATCTTCTAAAAATATCATTGGTTTTTCTTCCATAAGTCAGTTAATTTTCAAGCTTTGATATATGTATACATAGCTGGTTGAAGGTAATTTCAAGGGCTACAAGGCTAGGTTTATTAGAAAGTGAAGCTACCCTTCAATTTTGAAAAATTAAGGGTTGAAGCATTCGAAACAGGGTTTTTCCAAACCAAGACATGCACTTCAATCGGTGATATCTCCATTGATTTACTTGCTACAGAAGTTTGTAAAAAATAAAAATATTTGGCTCTTATCACCATTGTATCCGATTCTGTGCATTATGTGGTGTGTTCCGATTCGAAAAGTGCACTCCAAGCTGTCCAGGATATCTGTTCAGTAAACCCTCAGGTTCAGGATATTCTATGTTCTATCCACCGTCTTGTACTACAAGGTGCTAGAGTATCATTTTGCTGGAAACCTGGTCATTGTGGTATAGTTAGCAACACTAGAGCGGATATTGCAGCGAAGGAAGCAAATCTGCGGCTGCCATTCTCGCAACATGTGATTTTTGGTGATTTTCTATGCCATTCAAAGAATTTGTTTTTCTCGGATTGGGAGAATGAGTGGAAATCAATGGCTAATAATAATTGTGGGTAATTAAAAACACTGTTTGTCGTTGGAGGTCATCAATACGTGCAAGTCGTAAGGAAGCAGTTGCGGTTACCCATCTTTGCATTGGTCATTCTTTGTTTACGCATGGCTTTCTGATGGAAGGCGGGTTCTATCTAAGTAAGACATATTTTACAACACTGTGATAGTTTCCAAAATATGTGTGGTTTGAGCAATTCTTTGCAGACGATAATGAGGGACCGGATCCTTGACTTCCTTGAACGCGTGGATTATTTCAATAAAATTTAATTTATATATTTTATTGTTGTAGGGCCCGTTTACAACCTTGCAACAAATTGTTTGTTTGTTTCTTTGTGAATTAGTTCTCTAGGTATGATTAAACTTTCTGTTTTTGTTTTTAGGATATATTTTGTTTTTGTTAACTAGTTGTAAACACACATTTATAGTTGGGATATCCTTTTTGTTCTTTTTTTTTATTTTGTTAATTTACTTTTTTTCATATAATACCGTTTTTTAACATTCTAAATTTATCCTTAATCGCGATGATGACCTAATTGTTTTTTCTCCGGGAAAAATTCATTTTTCTGCAATGCTGATGTATACAAAAAAATGGTAGAAGCTTTATAAATATGCGCTAGAGGTCTTGTTTGTTTGACATACTCAATGTATCTGTGTCATTTCATCTCAAAAATAGAACAGTTACCAGTAGTGGACCTTGGACGTCGTTATTGAGTTACTTTATATTTGACTATATGTAACGAAACAGACGATAAAAGTCGACAGCAAATACCGTTTATTTGATCTGTACATAAAGCTGTGCAATCAGTTTGACTCATCAGTTATTTGCAATATTTATAAATGTTTCATCATGTCATACAAATTCACCGTACAAGACATGGGTAAACCAAGTCAACGCAACTTCAACGTACTCCAGTGTGGACCCCAAGAGAGCCTCTGGTCGAATATGTGACCGTAGAATCACTATAGCTTCAATGTTCTGGTAGCCACATATATCGCGAAATCGTCTACCAATAGTGAACAACGGACAGATGAACGGACATTACCAGTGGTGCTATCATTTGTATCAAAAAACAAGGTCACGTTTGATACAATTATATCCTATGAGTGTCGCCATTTTGTAGAAGACGATCCGACATTGTAGCACCGAGACGTACCCTGAAATGTGCTGAACAATGCAAGAACCTGAGGATTTTGCAAGAACTAAGAGGAATCTGCAGACTCCATAAGCTATGATTATGAAGTTCTTGCCAGCAGGAGGCAAGATACCCTGAAGACCCACTGCTTAAAAAATCATTTGGTGAACTGCTGGAACTCACTGAGGGCACCAGTCTGCTGAACTAAAAACCAAAATTTTTAGTTACACAATATGTCACGTGACCGTAGTTCCTGATGTTTATAATCCTCTCAGTATTCATTCCTAATCAAAATGTTTACCTACGTATTTAGGTTGCTTAAAATGTATTGCCAAGAAGAGCTGCTTCAGTTGTCTTTTGTTTATTCGTTAACGGTTTCATTACGTTTGGGTGTGAATGAACAGAAATCATTTAATTTTTGAAAAATTTATTTTCAATATTTAACAATATCAAACGCACCTACGATTATATATCTGTTACTTGAAGTTGCGAAATCCCAGGACATATTATTATGGGCATTTAGATGTTCCTACAAAACTAACTTTGCCATCAAAACCATCGTTTCTAACGATACTGTCTGCTGCTGATTTTGCCCTTTCGGAAGCGTTTGGATCTTTCCAAATGGTTTGTTTTATAGCGACTGAGTAGGCAATAAATTTGTTCATTTCTGAAAAAAACAAAACAAAGATAACCACCAATGTTATTTCATTATTTAAATACCGTTTTAGACAAGTCAATTACAGCGTATAAACATTAAGAACATATTCAACCAAAAATGTTTCTTAATTTACAAACTCTCGTTTGAATAAATTAAATCATATTTGAAGTTACTTGAATATTTGAATAATATTGAGTAATATGAGTAATATTGAATATTTCATCGCATAATCTATAATTAAAATTATAATACAAAAAATGTATTCTAAACAAAATATAAGCTAATTTTTAACCGTTTATAATAACTATTTAAAAAAATTAACTGACTTAGGTGTCTTTTGCTGATATCGAAATCAATCAATTGCGTATCTATTTTTTTAGGAAATCTTATCTGCTAAACGTTTCCGTTCTGTGATGAGCTACGACATACTTCACAGCAATTCCAAAAAGAAAAAAATTATCTTTAGTGAAGTGAAATACTTACTTCCAAAATCAGAACAACGGATGTAAGCCAACACTCCGTTTGTTGAATCGTAATGAAGGAAGACAAGTTTAAATTTGAATACTTTTCCTGGATTTCCTAAAATAAAATAAAACAATGCTTTTAAATTAGCATGCACAAATGTGAAACGGTCTTTATTAATTTAAATTTATAAAACAACAGTGTTTGCATTCCTGGTGCTTCTCAACGGATTTCCTTAGATTTTTAAACAGTTTTAATAAAAGTTTTAAAATTTTTAAGGAAAAGAAATTTGCAGATAAACCAATCCAAATGCCACTGAAATAATGCATGAACTATTCGGGATTTAAAATAATTTTTACATAATTTAAAAAAATAATTTTCAAAAATTATTCAACATTAGTTAAAATTTTTTTTTTATTGAAAATAGATGTTATCCAGTTTTATAATCTTATAACACACTGCAAATACTCCGTTATATAGTTATTGTTCATTGAAGGTACTTCACCTTCTTCCAGTGTATGTATAGCAAACTACTCCCACCAAGGTCCGATTATGGAGGTCATGAGCAGGTGAGCAAAGCACCATGTGGTACCGTACTACTTTTGCGTGTCAGATTGTTAAACACCAATGGTTACTCACTAGCGTGTCCTCAAGCCAACCCACTTGTTTTATAGATGACGTTCGAGTAACTTCGTGTACGCCTGCTCGCAACAGACGCAGCGGTTACACTTCGAAAACTTTGGATTTTCTAAACCTACTATTGCTCTCCTAGTATGAGACTCTGGTAGATCACTGAGTATAAACATTTTTTTATTAATGCGGTCAATTTTTCTTTTTTTGACAAACACAACAAGTGCTTTGATTTAAATAAAAATCTTTAAATATATATCAATTTAAATTTGTCAAAATCGTCGTAACATGCCCAGTTAAGTCTCGAGATTCACTGTGGATAGTTCAGACGTTTTATAAAACGTTGTCATTTGCTTGATAAATGTGCACTGACAAAATAAAAACACATTTAAACAGGGATAACGCAAGAAAAACACAAGCTGATATCACAAAATAAAACACAGTTACAAGTAGAAAGGGCGTCATTTTAGCCTATCTTTCTGAATGGACGAGGGCTTTTAAAGATTCTACTCTCTGCCCCACCCATTCTTCCTGACGTCCTCTACATTTGACTGCAATTTCTTGACTTTTTCCGTTTAATTCTGTGATTGGTCAAGATCTATCCCTTCTCCACACCTTCCTTCCTTGTCACATACATATCCTACTGAAACACATCTTATTTTCCAGCTTAATTTTGTCCGCAAAAGTATTCATCGGCGTCTTCTTCGTCCGTGTTTTACATCTCGTCCTCTTCTAGTGATGCTAACAAACACATCATTGTTTTGTTTTTGTTAAACCGATGCATCTGACTGTAGTTATTTTATTGAATAGAACAATCTGCCGATCTAATAATTTCACAGATTATCACGTTAAAGCTTGGAACTGTGCGTAGATAGACTTATCTTGGAATTATTCGCTATTTTTGTTTATAGGCACGTAATAATATTTTCGTTTTTTACTTTCTATCTGGAAAGACGTTTGAAGGTAATTAACAGGCGACAAGTACTAATATGACGTCGTCGATATTTTCTAATGGTAGATATTGTTGATTGATGAGTACAGTTTCGTAGGATTGATCCTGTAGCTTGTAATGTTATAATCTAGATTGTAAACTTATAATACGTTTTTAGACAGAACTGTATTTTCTTTGTTTCTAAAAATCTGAGATCCAGCTGGTTTATCTATTGGTAGTATTATTTTAAAAGGAATAAAAGTAATTTTTAAAGTAATTATTAATTAACTAATGTTTAGGAAAGTTATACTAACTTGGGTCTGGCACGTCTTCTGACACAACGCCTCGTAAGTAATTGTATAATTTAGACGTACGTGTTCTGCCACGTAAAAATTTAGCACTGCAAATAACAAAAACAAGCAATAAATAAATGAATATGCAATGAATGCAAGCACACATGAACACACACACACACACATGCGCGCGCACACACATAAACATACACGTACATACATACACAATGGTAGTAGATATTAATTTAAAATAATAAACAGTAACAATTGTTTGTGTTAAATATTGAGTCCAAAAATAAATTATTATATATGTATAAAATCACATGTTCACCATGCCACTCCTGTGTATGTGTGTGTGTGTGTGTGTGTGTGTGTGTGTGTGTGTGTGTGTGTGTGTGTGTGTGTGTGTGTGTGTGTGTGTGTGTGTGTGTGCGTGCGTGTGTGTTATATGGGAACAGAAAAATGAATTATTGTATTACACCCGGACATTCTTTTAATTGGGGCGAAAGCAACCCTGTGTATGTTCTTCATATATTTACTTTCCTTTGTGAACGCTACTTTTGAACAAAGTTTCATCAAAATCGTCGCTACTGATTTTGATTTTCAACAAATATAATCTAAAATATTGTCAAAAAAACTGCTTATTTTAATCGGAAATTGGTTTCGAAATATATACGGTTTTGTAGAAGAAATTTTCTGTTTGAAAGAAAAACCTTTCAAATGATCAAAATACTTGATGAACTGATAGTCTTAATTCTGTTTCCTTGTTTAATTTTTATTTCAATAGCTCAAAATTCGGTTTCTTAACTACTTAGGTTCTGTTCTCAAGACTGATTTTTATACGATCAACACTCTCTCTCTCTCTCTCTCTCTCTCTCTCTCTCTCTCTCTCTCTCTCTCTCTCTCTCTCTCTCTCTCTCTCTCTCTCTCTCTCTCTCTCTCTCTCTCTCTCTCTCTCTCTCTCTCTCTCTCTCCTGCCCAGATCAGTGTGTAGTAAACTATAAAATCAGCCCATTCAACATTCCTACACCTTCAGGACTCTTACAATACTCCAAGAGCAACAAGTGTTTCTGAGGAAATTAGGAGATTCTGTGTTCAAATATTTATAGTTGGCAACACTGAACAGAGGAATTTTACTACGTAGAACACAGAATAAGATAACAAGGTGCTCTATCTCTTTAGTTCTGTGTTTCATTACATTTTCGTGACGTTTTAAATACTAAACTTATTTTGAAAATATAAAATCAATACTTACTGATATATAGTATATGCCCTCTGACTAAAATCAGCATTTATATTTAATAGAGCGCAACCCACACCGCGTTTAACGTCATTTGTGCGATAGTAGACAAAGTTACCTTGGCCAGCAACCTAAGCCAAATAAATAAATATTATGGTACAAACTTGCTTACAGTCTGCAGTAGATTAAATAAACATATGGGAAATAAAAAATATTTTGTCAATAAATATGCAAACTGCTATTGTACAGTAATCACGTAATCGGTGAACGTTATCACTGCTAAACGTTAAAGTGAGATAAACTTAACTTACGCCATTAGAGTAGAATGAAGCGTCAGCTTTTCCAAGGACTGGCCACATTTACATTTTGTAGTCAGTTTTGGCACGAAAGATCTGTATAGTGATCATACTCCCATTAATATTTCATTTTGTACTTTCGCCATGTGCAACGACGAAAGCATAATAGCGTTTAACGTCATTTGTGCGATAGTAGATGAAGTTACCTTGGCCAGCAACCTAAGCCAAATAAATAAATATTATGGTACAGCCTGCAGTAGATTAAATAAACATATGGGAAATAAAAAATATTTTGTCAATAAATATGCAAACTGCTATTGTACAGTAATCACGTAATCGGTGAACGTTATCACTGCTAAACGTTAAAGTGAGATAAACTTAACTTACGCCATTAGAGTAGAATGAAGCGTCAGCTTTTCCAAGGACTGGGTCACATTTACCAACGAAAGCATAATAGTCGTGTGGATCTGCTCTTGACAGTAACTTTTCGTCTTCCAGTTCCAGTTCCTGTTGCTCTTTCGTATCCTGGTCCTGGCAGAACACCACGCTTGTAAACAGCAGATATAACACGAAGTACATCATAGCGATGATTGAACAAACTGAAAATATGTAGACAATAACAACTGTTAAGTCAGTATCACTGTGACAATTGTCTTTGTGGTAAGTGCAATATTTGAATCTATAACTGAGGAATATTATAACGCATAATTGCAAATAGTAATTACAGGTCTTTAAATGGTAATAAAGAAATTATATAAGATTTTAAAATGTTTAAAAAAATATAAACACACATGTAGGATACAATGAAATATTATATTTTTAATTTCATACGATTCTAACGTGTTCATTAATATATTTATATTCGTCTTGTTTTTAAGAGGTATTGTCCGATTCTGTTTGTAAAAAAATTACACTGACTAAAATAAAAACGTAATTATTTCTGGTCACAGTACGGCTTTGTGTAACGCCTTGTTGGCTTGTAGTTATTGTGCTAAAGTACATTTAAGTAACGACTGTACTTAAAGCAGATTGATGCTTCTTATTGCATTAAGTTAAAAGGAGAAATATAAACATAATAGGCTTATTGATCACTCTGTTGCAACAGAATCTCGTGTCCAACACATGCCACCATATTGAACTTATATATTCTGAAAAATGATTACCATTATAATTCATGTATACAACTGAAGACTGTAATCAAGACATTTTTCGTCTCTAAAACGTATTAACAAAGGGTGATTTAGATATACTTTGATATTATAAGTAACGTTAACGTCAGTAATACACTAGAACACAAATGTAAAATTTTTGCCACGTCACTCAAATTTTCGCAGTGCAAATACGACGGGAGATGACGATTGGCATAATTCAGGTATCCGTAAATTAAAAGCGTACACTATGGCAGAATTGCCAGTATAATTACTACCCTTGACAAAGTGTTATGATTTGAGAAGAATATGAAAATTGGTAGAGTCAAAGCATGGAAACAACGTTTTCAAAATAACACTTTTAACCAAATTTTTTTCTTCTTCAACTTTCACACATAATTACACAACCGATATTGTTCGACAAGATAACGTTTTATTCGTTCACTTTGCAGGATGTGCCTTTCGTACTTTTGTAAAAAACCCGTAAAAGATTTATTACATTTGAACATTCATACGCCTAGATAGTAAACTACATAAACAATTTTGATCAATAGTGATTTATTTTGTTTTTAATAACTTTGGTATGTGTGTTTTGCATAAACGTAAAAAATGTGTTAATAATTATTAATTTGCATTTATTTTCCTAAAATTTTAAAAGATGAAAAAAAATTTCAGAACCTCAATTAGACTATCAACTTGGAGAATACCAGGCGGGTTTCCGGAAAAGAAGATCTTGTCCGGAACAAATCCTTAACCTCAAACACATCATGAACTACCAAAAGTCAAGGGCTAAATCGTATGTTATCACTTCTATTGACTTTCAAAAAGCGTACGACTCTATAGATAGGGAATCCTTATTCTCGGTTCTGAAGGAACTAGACCATGATAACAAAACCACAAATCTTATCAGGGAAACATTAACTAATACATTCTTAAAAGTTCAATTCATGGGAGAACTTTCCACCCCTTTTGAGAATAAAACAGGAGTCCGATATGGAGATGGACTCTCTCCATTGTTATTTAATTGTGGTCTAGAAAAAGTAGTTAGAGAGTGGAACGTGAATACGCATAGTGGAATCAGACTAGGAACTGACTTAGAACAAAGGCATTAAGGTAAATTGTTTAGCTTTTGCGGATGACATGGCCTTACTAGCTGAGACATTGGAAGAAGCTAAGGAACAGACTCTTGAACTCCAGAAGCAAGCGTTAAAAATGGGGCCCAAAGTTTCATTTGAAAAGACTAAAATATTGACAAACATACAAAAAACACCAAAAACTCTTCAAGTAGAAGAACTTTTTAGTCAATTTGAAAGAAATTTTGAGATAGTCAATAAATTCAAATATCTTGGGGAATAGATCAGCTGGAACGCCCTAGAGAAAAAAGCTATGGAATCAAGGAGAAATAAAGTTGAATTAGCCTTCCAACTTACCAAGGACACATACAACAAGAAGTCCCTCTCCTGGAATACAAAGATAAGGCATTACAATACAGTAATTAAACCAGAAGCCTTATATGCAGCTGAAACATTATCTCTCACAACCCAGGGCCCGCTTGAAAGGCTGGAGATCAAAGAAAGAAACATATTACGAAAAATCTTAGGCCCCAAATTCCGTAACAACAATTACTCCACATCAGTAATGAAACTCTCTACCAAAAAACTGAAACACTATCAGACACAATAAGGAAAAGGAGAATTGATTTTTATGGGCACATCCTCCGAATGGACAAAAATAAAATAACCAAAAAAATATTTGACTACTTTCGCAGTAGAAGAGCCAAACCACTTTGGTTTAGAGAAACAGAGAAGGACATAACAGAACTACAAATCACTGACACTATGCTCATGGACAGATCAGCCAAAACAATAACCAAGGACAGGAAACAACGGTTCCAAGGCAAAGTCAAATCCAATCGAACGATCCAAATCTCTGACGAAGAAAGAAAAGCAAGATCACAACGAATGAAGTAATACTGGGCTACGAGGAAGGCACAGAACATTAAAATGTGATTGATGTAGTGTGCCCCAAAGTTGGGTGAAACAAATAAAGAGAGAGAATATATTGTTACGCTTCTACAACCTAAACTAGTAAACAGTTTTAAATCAATGATCATTCATTTTGTTCGTTGCGGTTGCAGTATTTTCCTCTTCTATACAAACCACAAAAATAAACACGTTTACAATCGTAACACTGCAATAAAGTGCTAAAATATTTTCCGATATCTGAATTTTCAACCTTTTATACTTTCATTCAACAGCTGATTTAAGTAAGATGACTTTTACATTAAGAAAAATTTTTAAATTATTTTTTAAACTCCATACAACTTTTAAAATGTCACCTCTCACTGTAAGCATGACAAAATATCAAAGCGTTTATGCAAAATATCTACGTTTAATAAAAATACAAGTACACACAGAAAACAAAATCACCAATTCAAAATATATAAACACAATATATGCAATATTCTACTTACCCTAGTCTGAACGTGAAGATTGTATTATTTGCGCTTTGAACCACTACTTTATATAGGTAGTTTTGGTCATGAAAAAACAATGAAAACAGCTGCTCAAACAGCTGACGTGTTTGTAAAAAAATCTTATTAACAAAGCATGTCACAATGAAAGCAAATAATTTACTTTGCCATTTGCGTCAGTAATATAAAAAAATTCAAGTCATATATACTTTGCTAAAACTTAATTTGATATTTATAACAAAACGTTATAGAGCCGAAATGAAAATTTTCAGAAAAGAAAAATACAGATTTTGTGGATAATTTGTCAAAGATTCCATTTGGATAAGGACTAGTTTTACACAGGCTAATACATTTTATTAAATCCACCAGTTATTTTTACCATAAAAGTACAGTCACTCTGGGTGGAAAATAGGGCCTTATCTCCGAATTCTGTCCGACTGAATAAATTTGGCTGAAAATTTGGATTTAAACTTGTCTTAGCCTCCTTTTCAAAAGTTATATATGGGCGGGGTGTGCTTTTTTATTTTAAGGGGTAAAACTATCCTTAAGTGAAAAAAAAATAGGAAAACACGTATTTTAACGTTTTATGCATTAAACATTAATTGAATGAAGTAAAATAAACATATTTGATGATAATTTGTACTTTAATACAAATTGTCAACCCTCATGACGAAAATAAAGTTGAAAAATAATGTTTTACGCTTTAAAATGCTTAACTTTAAAATCAATAAAAATTCATTAATTGCTTGTGAAATGATATTTCATTGTTATCAAGTTTCCAACCCCTAGTAAGAACCCCTTTATGCAAAAGAATACTAAAAAGGCCCATTTATAGTTTAAAATGTTTTAATTTTCTATTTAGATCACTACAAATTCATGACTCGCTTAAGAATCGATATTTCTTTAGTTTCAACTTTTCAACCCCTAACAATCACCCCTAAAGGCACCAACAACGTTAAAAATAGGTTTTAACATATAAAAATTCTTAACTTATGTATTTAAATCAATGAAAATTTGTTCGTTGTTTATGAGACGTTATTTATTTGGTTAAAACTTTTTCAACCCTTAGAAATTACCCCTTGAGCTAGTAATAGTACATTTGTATATTCAATATTACTTGAAATATTCAAATATTCAATATTACTTGAAATTTTTTTTATTAATCATAAGGTATAAAAATACGTGCAAATTATGGTAAATTATTTAAAAGATCGTAACAAAATAGTAAAAAAATAGTTAAAAAAATGATTTAAAAAAGTTGAAAATAGTTGGAAAATAGTTTTAAAAAAAGTTTAAAAAATTATACAAAAAATCAAGAACCATTACAATCGCTTAATAAATCTTCATCGACTTCATCATCTTCATTAATTGGAGGGCAGTTTTGTCAGTTATCTCCCGAGCAGGTTGTGCACGTGGCATTACAACATAATCCTAGCCTACTACAACCACACGAAGATCCGCAGCCTTTCAATCATCTTCAACAGCTCCTCTGGTGCAGGCAAACTTTGCATTCTTACTGGTTTTAGAGATTCTGCATCTTTGAACAATCCCCAATCAATTATATTTATGTTCTTATTACCCAACCATAACTGGGTTTGTAAGTATACTCTCTTATATGCTCATCAAGATCCCCTTCTGCAGTTTTTAAAATTCTCCATATATATATATATATATATATATATATATATATATATATATATATATATATATATA
The DNA here is from genome assembly GCA_022606455.1 of Callitettix versicolor. Lineage (NCBI taxonomy): Eukaryota > Metazoa > Arthropoda > Insecta > Hemiptera > Cercopidae > Callitettix > Callitettix versicolor. The sequence continues at coordinate 24,994,455 of CM040186.1, forward strand.
TATACACGACATACATACACATATTATAGCTGTTGAATATTTTGGCGTGAAATTAATAGTCTAGTTGCACCTATTAAGAGGACCTAGACGAACCTTGCGACACCCGTGGTTAATACACACTTATACTTACAGCACTACACTTACGACTTAAACACTTTACACTCACACGTACACTTAGGGATTTGCTGTTCTTGTTCCGTTATGTCTGAGAGTGGCGATACTGCTTGGTTTCCTTTGGCTGGGCCAAGTATGTGGAACCTCATGTGTGCCTAGCACTGCCGAGGACCTCTGATGGGATAGGTTTTGGTACCGAGCAGTCTATAGGGGCCTGGCAAGCACATAAATGTTGAGCTATGGGTGTCGGAGCCCATACCTGAGACTATCGAAACAAGTGGTTGCATTCTGTGAATTCATAGAGGGCGGTTGACCGTGGTGCTTTAGTTTGAGGAACCGTAACTGTGTACCGGAACCCATTCCTAAGATTCTGGAGTGCTGAAGACATGTATTTCGGCTCCGGGATATTGGAAGTCCTCCCCAATTTTTTGGTGATTCACGCTTTAGTTCGAGTATCCTGGGATACTGGTTACGTTTGGGTGCACCCTGTGCCACTTGTTCGAAAAATCTTCATTCAGGAATCAGTCGGCAAAACTAACTGTGGATGAAATAACCAATAACGCCAAAATTTCGTTGAAGAGACATCGTCCAACTGTATCTGTTGAGTCTACCAGTTCAGTTAATCATGATGTAGAATCGTTGGCAGCTTCAATTTCAGAACTACCAACTCCAAAATTTTTAGTGTTTAGCAACCGGGAGGAAGGGACAGATCTGTTAAAGACGTCGCCCCTCCTTATCCATAAGGCGATTTCGGGTAGAGCAGATTCTGTAGCTTCTATTAAGAAGTTACAGAATGTAACATTATTAGTAGAAACCAAAAATGAGAAACAGAGCCGCTCGTTGATGAAAATGACCTCCTTCTTCGAACTGGTCATGGTATCTGTGGTACCCCACAGGTCTTTGAACTCAGCGAAGGGGGTTATTACATGTAGAGACCATTTACATGTAAGTCTCAATGAAATAAAAACGGAACTAGCATCGGAGTCCGTGACTGATGTGACACGCATAATGCTCAGAATAAATGAGCAGAAGGTATCAACTCCCTCGTTGATACTAACCTTTGGGAAACCTACACTACCTGAATTCATTTATGCCAGATACCAACGGCTTTCAGTGAGACCATATGTCCCGAACCCCTCGACGTTGCTTCAAATGTCAGTGCTTCGGACATATGAGTTCTTCTTGTACAAAGCCGGAGGTATGTGGCTAGTGTGGAAGTAAAGGCCATAGCAGTGATGGATGCACAAATGACACCAAGTGTTCGAATTGCGGTGGCGATCACCCAGCTAGATCGTTCAACTGCCCTAAATTTAAGAAAGAAAAAGCTATCCTCGCAATAATGGGAAAGGATAAACTATCCTTTTCAGATGCGAAAAAGGTTTTTAAGGTTTCCCAATCTCCAGTGGAAGGCAAATCATTTGCTGCTGCTACTGCTTCATCAAGCTGTAAGCAGACATTCTGTGCTAATTGTAACGAGCTCTCAAAAACGGTTAAAGCATTGACTGATCAGATAGCTAAACTGCTAGCCCTGTTTTCCTCTGGTTCTGCTCCTGCTCCTGTTTCTCCACCAGAGAAGACTGTTTCTAAATTTTCACATAGTCCTGATACAGCAAAAACTTCAACCACAACCGATGTAAGCCAGACTACAAAAAAGGCTATAACAAAAAAACCTCTTTTGCCAAAGTCACAGGTACTTAAGCCTGTTGACAAGAAGATCTCTCCTGGCCTGGAATATATTTTAAAAAAGAAATCGAATACTGCTCCTCCGTCAGTTGGTTTGAAAAATAAAAATTCTAACATTGCAGGAAACAAACCTGTTAAAAAAATAGAAAAAAGTTTTACAGGAGGTCCCACTGCTAAACCTTTACAAATCAAATCAAAAAAAATCATCGTATATTCGAAGAGCATACTTTTACTGACGCTTGGTTGGAAGCAGTAGTAATTCCTGTTCTTAAGACAGGTAAAGATAAAACTGAACCAAGCAGTTATCGTCCGATTTCTCTTAACAGCGTCCTTTGCAAGATGTTAGAAAAAAATGGTAAATCGTCGCCTTGTTTGGTATTTAGAAACTAATAAATTACTATCCAAAGAACAGTGCGGTTTCAGACAAGGATGATCTTCTATTGATCAGTTGGTAATGCTAGAGTCTGCAATACAGAATGCCTCCCTCTTGCGTCAGACGCTAGTTGCGGTTTTTTTCGACCTAGAGAAGTCATACGGTATGGCTTGCAAACGAGGAATACTAAACACATTAAAATCATGGGGTATACAAGGGAACATACTAGCTTTCATTAAAAATTTCCTTACTGATAGGTATTTTAGGGTGCGTGTTAGAAGTACACTATCAGATCGCTTCTACTTAGAGAATGGTGTTCCACAAGGGAGTGTACCCTGTTTGCTATTGCAATCAATAGCATAACGTCTAATATACAGTCCCCTGTCCGATGTTCGCTATTTGTTGATGATTTCGCTATCTACGTAAGCACCAGATATATGGCAACAGCTGAAAGAACTCTTCAGCTGGTAATAAATAGATTGCAGTCGTGGACCAGATCTACTGGCTTTAAATTTTCTCCTACTGAAACTCAGTGTATTGCGTTCAGTCGCCGTCGACAGATCCAAGCTCCTTTATTATACCTTAAAAGTATACAGCTTCAGACCACTCCATCCGTTCGATATCTGGGTGTAATATTTGACGAAAAGCTATCGTGGAACCCTCACGTGCGTGATTTGAAGTTACGATGTAACAAGATTCTAAATATGTTGAGGGTTCTTAGCGGCTCTCGATGGGGCGCTGATAGAACCTGTATGCTGATGTTTTATCGTGATGTAATTAGCTCACGAATTGATTATGGCAGCATTGTGTATTCATCTGCACAACCACACTTTTTAAATAAGCCAAACCCCGTCCATCATACTGCAATCTGCCTTATATGTGGTGTATTTCGTTCTAGTCCCGTCGTTAGCATTCTCGCTGAGGCTGGTGAACCATCTCTCACTCGTCGGAGACATCATCTGCAAATAAATTACTTAAGCAGTATATTATGGAAGCCATGGCACCCTGCTTATAATACTATTTTTAATAACAATTTACTCCCACAATATGAAGCACGTCCGCGTGCCACTGCTCCTCTAAGCATTAGAACGTTCCGAGTGTTTGACGACTTGCGTATTGTACTTCCTCCAATGTTCGAGAGGTTACGAGCCTCCGTGGGTCATAAAGTTGCCAACCTTCGATTTCTCATTATGTATGTACTTGAAGCACAACACTCCGGAAGTTGTGTATCAACGTGAGTTTTGCCGTCTGATTAACTGTTTTCCATGTGCTGAGATTATCTTCACAGATGGTTCTAAAATAGATAACCGTGTTGGTTGTGCATATTACTTAAGGGGTCAAACATATAAATATGGATTACCCTCAGTTTGTAGTGTCTTTACTGCTGAACTATTTGCTATATTTAAGGCTCTGAACTCTATTGTATCCGATTGTGTACATTATCTGGTGTGTTCCGCACTTCAGGCTATCCAGGATATGTATTCGATAAACCCTCTAGTTCAGGATATTCTATGTTCTATCCATCGACTTAAACTACGAGGTGTTGGTGTATCATTTTGCTGGTTACCTGGTCATTGTGGTAGAGTTGGGAACACTAGAACGGATAATGAGGCCAAGGAAGCAACTCTGCGGCCGCCTTCTCGCAACATGTGATTTTAGCTGATTTTCTGTGCCATTCAAAGAATTTGTTTTTTTCGGATTGGGAGAATGAGTGGTCAGCTATGGCTAGTAATAAATTGTGGGTAATTAAAATCCGTCCTTGGAGGTCATGAATACGTGCAAGTCGTAAGGAAACAGTTGCGGTTACCCTTCTTCGCATTGGTCACTCTTTGTTTACGCTTGGATTTCCGATGGAAGGCTGGGACGCACCTGAATGCGAGTTCTGTAGGGAAGCAATCTAAGTAAGATATATTTTACAACACTGTGATAGTTTACAAAATATGTGTGATTTGAGCAATTCTTTGCAGACGATAATTAGGGACCGGATCCTTGACTTCCTTCAACGCGTGGATTATTTTAATACAATTTAATTTATGTATTGTTATTGTTATAGGGCCCCTTTACAACCTTCCAACAAATTGTTTGTTTTTTTCTTTGTTAATTAGTTCCCTAGGTATGATTAAACTTTTTGTTTTTGTTTTTAAGATATATTTGGTTTTTGTTAACTAGTTGTAAACACACATTAATAGATGGGATATATTTTTTGTTCTTTTCTCTTTATTTTGTTAATTTACTTTTTCTCATATAATACCGTTTTTTAACATTCTAAATTTTTCCTTAAACGCGATGATGAGCTAATTGTTTTTTCTCCGGGAAAAATTAATTTTTCTGCAATGCTCATGTATACAAAAAAATGGTAGAAGCTCTATAAATATGCGCTAGGGGTCTTGCTTGTTTCACATACAGTTGCGGTCTCAGTATGTATCTGTAATATTTTCAAAATCTAAAGTCATCTCAATAAATACACTTGTGTCATTTCAAATAGAACAGTTACCAGTAGTGGACCTTGGATGTCGTTATTTCTGCTTCAGTTACTTTATATTTGACAATATATAACGAAACATTCCATAAAAGTCGACAGCAAATACCGTTTATTTGATCTGTACATAAAGCTGTGCAATCAGTTTGACTCATCAGTTATTTGCAATATTTATAAATGTTTCATCATGTCATACAAATTCACCGTACAAGACATGGGTAAACCAAGTCAACGCAACTTCAACGTACTCCAGTGTGGACCCCAAGAGAGCCTCTGGTCGAATATGTGACCGTAGAATCACTATAGCTTCAAAGTTCTGGTAGCCACATATATCGCGAAATCGTCTACCAATAGTGAACAACGGACAGATGAACGGACATTACCAGTGGTGCTATCATTTGTATCAAAAAACAAGGTCACGTTTGATACAATCGGATTACCAATGTTGTTGAAAGAGTACTTGAAGAGCGTAAAATCTGCTCATCACTGTTTCTGGATATGGCACAGGCTTTTGACAAAGTCTGGCATGAAGGCTTATTATATAAGTTACAAAGAGATCTTCCAAACCAATTTTATGAATTACTGAAGTCATACATGTCAGAAAGATGCTTTAGGGTCAAATGTGATGGTGAATATTCTAGAATAAAGGATATAGCTGCAGGAGTTCCTCAAGGAAGCGTATTAGGACCTATTTTGTTTCTGTTATATACAAGAGACATACCTCAAGATTCCGATACAGTAATTGCTACTTTTGCAGATGATACTGCAATTTTGGCCGTTAGGGATAATGTAGAGGAAGCAAAACTGAAAATTCAAAAATCTATTGATAAAGTCAGTATCTGTATAAGGAAATGGAGATTAAAATTAAATGAATCTAAATCAAACTACATAAACTTTACCAATAGAAAGATAAACCCAACCAATATTGAACTAAATGGTCACTCATTAGCTCCTGTTAATACAGCAAAATACCTTGGGATGACGCTTGACGCAAAACTTCAATGGAAAGAGCATGTCAAGAAGAAAATAAGGGGACTAAATATTAAATTCAAGAAAATGAATTGGCTGCTTGGTAGGAGATCTACACTAGACCTACACAATAAACTTTTAATTTATAAGCAATTACTCAAACCTGTTTGGACTTATGGAATACAGCTGTGGGGGTGCACGAAGAAAACAAATGCTAAAGCCGTTCAAGTATTCCAGAACAAGGTTCTGCGTAGTATTGTTAATGCACCATGGTTCGTGCGTAATGATGACCTGCATCGTGACCTCAGGATGAATACGGTTTCAGAAGAAATAATGAAATACGCAATCATGCATAAAACAGACTACAAAAACATGTCAATCCTGAAGTGTTGTGCTTGTTGAATAACACAGATGATGTTCGCCGTCTTAATAGAACAAAGCCCTTGGATATTAGTGGACGATAATAAATAAAACAAGAGTAACACATGAACATTGTGTTTAAAATTTATGGGACTCCATTACTGAATGGTGATCCAAACAAAGTGACATCGTAATATCAAATGTAAATTACTTGTTAAGTGTAAATTCTTAGTTGTAATTGTTATATAATAAAAAAAAAAAAAAAAAAAAAAAAAAAAAAAAAAAAAACGTTTGATACAATTATATCCTACGAGTGTCGCCATTTTGTAGAAAACGATCCGACATTGTAGCACCGAGACGTACCCTGAAATGTGCTGAAGAATGCAAGAACCTGAGGATTTTGCAAGGACTAAAAGGAATCTGTAGACTCCATAAGCTATGATTATGAAGTTCTTGCCAGCAGGAGGCAAGATACCCTGAAGACCCACTGCTTAAAAAATCATTTGGTGAACTGCTGGAACTCACTGAGGGCACCAGACTGCTGAACTAAAAACCAAAATTTTTAGTTGCACAATATGTCACGTGACCGTAGTTCCTGATGTTCATAATCCCCTCTGTATTCTTTCCTAATCAAAATGTTTACCTACGTATTTAGGTTGCTTAAAATGTATTGCCAAGAAGAGCTGCTTCAGTTGTATTTTGTTTATTGGTTAACGGTTTCATTACGTTTGGGTGTGAATGAACAGAAATCATTTAATTTTTGAAAAATTTATTTTCAGTATTTAACAATATCTAAGATTATATATCTGTTCCTTGAAGTTACGGAATCCCAGGACATCTTATTATGGGCATTTAGATGTTCCTACAAAGTTAACTTTGCCATCAAAACCATCGTTTCTAACGATACTGTCTGCTGCTGATTTTGCCCTTTCGGAAGCGTTTGGATCTTTCCAAATGGTTTGTTTTATAGCGACTGAGTAGGCAATGAATTTGTTCATTTCTGAAAAAACAAAACAAAAAACAATAATAAAAACACCAATAAAATTATTTCATTATTTAAATACCGTTTTGGACAAGTCAAATATAGCGTATAAACATTAAGAGGAAAACATATTCAACCAAAAATGTTTCTTAATTTACAAACTCTCGTTTGAATAAATTAAATCATATTTGAAGTTACTTGAATATTTGAATAATATTGAGTAATATGAGTAATATTGAATATTTCATCGCTAAATCTAATGTTAAAATTATAATACAAAAAATGTATTCTAAACAAAATATAAGCTAATTTTTAACCGTTTATAATAACTATTTAAAAAAATTAACTGACTTAGGTGTCTTTTGCTGTTATCGAAATCAATCAATTGCGTATCTATTTTTTTAGGAAATCTTATCTGCTAAACGTTTTCGTTCTGTGATGAGCTACGACATACTTCACAGCAATTCCAAAAAGAAAAAAATTATCTTTAGTGAAGTGAAATACTTACTTCCAAAATCAGAACAACGAATGTAAGCCAACACTCCGTTTGTTGAATCGTAATGAAGGAAGACAAGTTTAAATTTGAATACTTGGCCTGGATTTCCTAAATAAAATAAAACAATGCTTTTAAATTAGCATGTACAAATGTGAAACGGTCTTTATTAATTTAAATTTATAAAACAACAGTGTTTGCATTCCTGGTGCTTCTCAACGGATTTCCTTAGATTTTTAAACAGTTTTAACAAAAGTTTAAAAAATTTTAAGGAAAAGAAATTTGCAGATAAACTAATCCAAATACCACTGAAATAATGCATGGATTTAATAATGCATGGAAATAATATTCGGGATTTGATATAAATTTTACATAATTTTAAAAAAATAATCATTTCAAAAATTATTCAACATTAGTTTAATTTTTTTTATTGAAAATAGATGTTATCCATTTTTATAATCATATAAAATACTGCAAATACTCCGTTATATAGTTATTGTTCATTGAAGGTACTTCACCTTCTTCCAGTGTATGTACAGCAAACTACTCCCACCAAGGTCCGACTGTGGAAGTCATGAGCAGGCGGGTAAAGCAGCATATGGTACCGTACTAAGTTTGCATTTCAGATTGTTAAACACCAATGTTTACAGATGACGTTCGAGTAACGCTTGCTTCGAACAGACACCTTTCGAAAACTTTGCATTTTCTACATCTATTATTGCTCTCCTAATATGAGGCTCTGGTAGATCACTGAGTATAAACATTTTTTTTAATTATTGCGTTCAACTTTTCTTTTTTTTTTTTGACAAACACAATTCGTGCTTTGATTTAAATAAATATCCATAAATTCATATCTATTTTAATTTGTCAAAATCGTCGTACCATGCCCAATTAAGTCTCGAAATTCACTGTGGATAGTTCAGGCGTTTTACAAAACGTTGTCAATTGCATAAGAAATGTGCACTGACAAAATAAAGACATATTTAAATAGGGATAACACAAGAAAAACACACTTGTGTTTCGCAAAATAAAACACTGTTACAAGTAGTAGAAAGGGCGACATTATAGCCTAGCCTTCTGAATGGACGAGGGCTTTTAAAGATTCTACTCTCTGCTCCACCCATTCTTCCGACGTCCTCTACATTTGACTACATTTCCTTGACTTTTTCCGTCCAATTCTGTGATTGGTCAAGATCTATCCCTTCTCCACACCTTCCTTCCTTGTCACATACATATCCTACTGAAACACATATCATTTTCCAGCTTAATGTCTGTCGGCAAAAGTATTCATCGGCGTCTTCTTCGTCCGTGTTTTACATCTCGTCCTCTTCTAGTGATGCTAACAAACACATCATTGTTTTGTTTTTGTTACACCGATGCTTCTGTTTGTAATTATTTTATTCAATATATCAATCTGCTGATCTAATAATTTCACAGATTATCTCGTTAACAGTTGGAACTGTGCGTAGATAGACTTATCTTGGAATTGTTTGCTATTTTTGTTTATAGGCACGTAAAAATATTTTCCTTTTTAACATTCTATCTGGAAAGACGTTTGAAGGTAATTAATAGGCGACAAGTACTAATGTGACGTCATCTACAATCTCTAATGGTAGACATTGTTGATTGATGAGTACAGATTCTCAAGTTTGAAATTGCAAATTGTAATGTTCTAATCTAGATTGTAAACTTATAATACTTTTTTCGAAAGAACTATATTTTCTTTGTTACTAAAAATCTAAGATCCATCTTGTTTTCTCTGTTGGTAGTATTATGTTAAAAGGGAATAAAAGAATTGTTTAAATAATTAACTAATATTTAAGAAAGCTATACTAACTTGGGTCTGGCACGTCTTCTGACACAACGCCTCTCAAGTAATCGTGTAATTTAAACGTATGCGTTCTGCCGTGTAAAAATTTAGCACTGGAAATAACAAAAACAAGCAATAAATACATGAATATGGAACACACATACACACACACACACACACACACACACACACACACACACACACACACACACACACACACACACACACACACACACACACACACACACACACACACACACACACACACACACACACACACACACACAATGGTAGTGAATATTAATTTAAAATAATAAACAGGAAGATTCATTTCAAAAATAAATTATTATATATAAACAAATGTTAACCATGCAACTTCGTGTAGGTGTGTGTGTGTGTGTGTGTGTGTGTGTGTGTGTGTGTGTGTGTGTGTGTGTGTGTGTGTGTGTTATATGGGAAAAGGAAAATGAATTATTGTATTGCACCGGGACATTTTATTAATTGGGGCGAAAGCAACCCTCTGTATGTTGTTCATATAGTTTCTTTTCCTTGTGTAGGCTATATTTGAATAAAGTTTCATCAAAATCGTTACTTCTGATTTGGATTTTGTTAACAAATTTATCCTAAGAGGTTGTTTAAAAAACTGCTTATTTTAATCAGAGATTGGTTTCGAAATGTGTACTTTGTTCTACAGGATATTTTTTGTTTAAAAGAAAAACCTTTCAAATATTCAAAATTTTTAGAAAACGTGACGAACTGATTTTGTTAATTTTGTTTCCTTGTTTAATTTTTATTTCAGTGGCTCAAAATCCGGTTTTATTAAACTACTTCGGTTTTTTCTCAAGATTGTTCTCATCTTTCTTTCTCTTTCTCTCTCGCTCTCTCTCTCTCTCTCTCTCTCTCTCTCTCTCTCTCTCTCTCTCTCTCTCTCTCTCTCTCTCTCTCTCTGTCTATCTCCTCTTTCTCTACTGCCTAGTTCGGAAGTGTGTAGTAAACAATAAAATCAACCCATTCACCATTCCCACATCTTCAGGACTCTCAGAGCAACAAGTGTTTCTGAGAAAATTAAGAGATTCTGTGTTCAAATAGTGATGGTTGGCAACACTGAACAAAGGAATTTTACTACGTCGAACACAGATTGAGATAACAATGTGCTCCATACAAACATGGTGCTCTTATCTCTTTAGTTCAGTGTTTTCATTATATTTTCGTGACGTTTTAAACATTAAACTTATTTTGAAATTGTAAAATCAATACTTACTTATATATAGTATATAACCTCTGATTAAAATCAGCATTGATATTTAATAAACCGCAACCCAGACCGCGTTTAATGTCATTGGAACGGTAGTAGACGAAGTTACCTTGGCCAGCAACCTAAGCCAAATAAATAAATATTATGGTACAAACTTGTTTACAGCCTCCAGTTAATTACAAAGCATATCACAAATAAAAACGATTTTGTCAATAAGTATGCTATCTGCTATTGTTTAGTAATCACTTAATCGGTGAACGTTATCACTGCTAAACATTAAAGTGAGATAAACTTAACTTACGCCATTAGAGTAGAATGTAGCGTCAGCTTTTCCAAGGACTGGGTCACATTTACCAACGAAAGCATAATAGTCGTGTGGATCTGCTTTTGCGAGTAACTTTTCGTCTTCCAGTTCCAGTTCCTGTTCCTCTTTCGTATCCAGGTTCCGGCAGAACACCACGCTTGTAAACAGCAGATATAACACGAAGTACATCATAGCGATGATTGAACAAACTGAAAATATGTAGACAATAACAACTGTTAAGTCAGTATCACTGTGGCAATTGTCTTTGTGGTAAGTGCAATATTTGAATCTATAACTGATGAATATTATAACGCATAATTGCAAATAGTAATTACAGGTCTTTAAATGGTAATAAAGAAATAATATAAGATTTTTAAAGTTTTAAAAACTATAAACACACATGTAGGCTACAATGAAATATTATATTTTTAATTTTATACGATTCTTACATGTTCATTAATATATTTATATTCGTTATTTTTTAAGAGGTATTGTCCGATTCTGTTTGTAAAGAAATTACACTGACTAAAATAAAAACGTAATTACTTCTGGTCACAGTACGGCTTTGTGTAACGCCTTGTTGGCTTGTAGTTATTGTGCTAAAGTACATTTAAGTAACGACTGTACTTAAAGCAGATTGATGCTTCTTATTGCATTAAGTTATAAGGATAAATATAAACATAATAGGCTTATTGATCACTCTGTTGCAACAGGATCTCGTGTCCAACACATGCGACTATATTGAACAAATATATTCTGAAAATATATTTTCAGTGTATCAGAAATGTATCAGAATTGCTGGTACATTTAGCACTTATGACAAAGTGTTAAAATTTGAAAAGGATTTGAAAATTCGTGGAATAAAAGCAAAGAAACAACGATTTAAAAATAACATTTTTAACCATTTTTTCCTTCTTCAACATTCTCACATAAATTACAGAATCGATTTTGTTTAAGAATCGTTTATTCCTTGACTTTGCAGATTGTTCCTTTGGCATTAAAATTCTGTAAATATATAGCTTTACGTTTGTAAGTTTTTAAAAACAACCCGTAATACATTTATTACATTTGAACATTCATACGCCTACATCTTAAACTTCATAAACAATTTTGATCAACAATAATTCATTTTTGTTTGTTATGATTATAGCTTTACGTTTGTAAGTTTTGAAAAACAATCCGTAATACATTTATTACATTTGAACATTCATACGCCTACATCTTAAACTCCTTAAACAATTTTGATCAACAATAATTCATTTTTGTTTGTTATGATTATAGCTTTACGTTTGTAAGTTTTGAAAAACAACCCGTAATACATTTATTACATTTGAACATTCGTACGCCTACATCTTAAACTCCATAAACAATTTTGATCAACAATAATTCATTTTTGTTATAAATTTTTGTTATAATCATAGCTTTAAGTTTGTAAGTTTTGAAAAACAACCCGCAATAAATTTATTACATTTGAACATTCATACGCCTACATCTTAAACTCCATAAACAATTTTGATCAACAATAATTCATTTTTGTTTGTTATGATTATAGCTTTACGTTTGTAAGTTTTGAAAAACAACCCTTAATACATTTATTACATTTGAACATTCATACGCCTACATCTTAAACTCCATAAACAATTTTGATCAACAATAATTCATTTTTGTTTGTTATGATTATTGCTTTACGTTTGTAAGTTTTGAAAAACAACCCGTAATGCATTTATTACATTTGAACATTCATACGCCTACATCTTAAACTCCATAATCAATTTTGATCAACAATAATTCATTTTTGTTTGTTATGATTATAGCTTTACGTTTGTAAGTTTTGAAAAACAACCCGTAATACATTTATTACATTTGAACATTCATACGCCTACATCTTAAACTCCATAAACAATTTTGATCAACAATAATTCATTTTTGTTTGTTATGATTATAGCTTTACGTTTGTAAGTTTTGAAAAACAACCCGTAATGCATTTATTACATTTGAACATTCATACGCCTACATCTTAAACTCCATAAACAATTTTGATCAACAATAATTCATTTTTGTTTGTTATGATTATAGCTTTACGTTTGTAAGTTTTGAAAAACAACCCGTAATGCATTTATTACATTTGAACATTCATACGCCTACATCTTAAACTCCATAAACAATTTTGATCAACAATAATTCATTTTTGTTTGTTATGATTATTGCTTTACGTTTGTAAGTTTTGAAAAACAACCCTTAATGCATTTATTACATTTGAACATTCATACGCCTACATCTTAAACTCCATAAACAATTTTGATCAACAATAATTCATTTTTGTTTGTTATGATTATAGCTTTACGTTTGTAAGTTTTGAAAAACAACCCGTAATGCATTTATTACATTTGAACATTCATACGCCTACATCTTAAACTCCATAAACAATTTTGATCAACAATAATTCATTTTTGTTTGTTATGATTATTGCTTTACGTTTGTAAGTTTTGAAAAACAACCCGTAATGCATTTATTACATTTGAACATTCATACGCCTACATCTTAAACTCCATAAACAATTTTGATCAACAATAATTCATTTTTGTTTGTTATGATTATAGCTTTACGTTTGTAAGTTTTGAAAAACAACCCGTAATGCATTTATTACATTTGAACATTCATACGCCTACATCTTAAACTCCATAAACAATTTTGATCAACAATAATTCATTTTTGTTTGTTATGATTATAGCTTTACGTTTGTAAGTTTTGAAAAACAACCCTTAATGCATTTATTACATTTGAACATTCATACGCCTACATCTTAAACTCCATAAACAATTTTGATCAACAATAATTCATTTTTGTTTGTTATGATTATAGCTTTACGTTTGTAAGTTTTGAAAAACAACCCGTAATGCATTTATTACATTTGAACATTCATACGCCTACATCTTAAACTCCATAAACAATTTTGATCAACAATAATTCATTTTTGTTTGTTATGATTATAGTATGTGCGTTTTGCATTTACGGTCAGAAAATAAAAACAAAGTGATAAAAATGGTTACGCTTCTACAACCTAAACTTCTAAACTATTTTTAATAAATGCTCATTTATTTTATTCGCTATGGTTGTATAAAAACTACAAAAATATGTACGTTTACAATCGTAACATTGCATTAAAGTGCTAAAACATTTTCCTATTCTGGAATTTTCTGCCTTTTATACCTTTACTGAACAGCTGCTCCATGAAAGGTAACTTTTACTTGAAAAATTTTAAAATTATCTTTTAAAATCTGTACAACCTTAAAAATGTCACCTCTCACAATAAGCGTGACAAAATATCAAAGCGTTTATGCAAAATATCTACGTTTAATAAAATTACAAATACCCATAGAAAACAAAATCACCAATAAATTCGAAATAATTAAAACCATTATATAAATTTTCTACTTACCCTGGTCGAATGTGAAGTTTGTATTATGTGCACTTGCAACCACTACTTTATATAGGTAGTTTTAGCCTTGAAAAAACAATGAAAACAGCTACTCAAACAGCTGACGTATTTGTAAAAAAAATCTTATGAACAAAGCATGTCACAATGAAAGCAAATAATTTACTTTGCCATTTGCGTCAGCAATATGCAAACAATGAAAACCAAATATAATTTACAAAAATTTTATTTTATATAGTATAACAAAATTTTATCGAGCAAAAAGAAAAATTTCGAAAAGAAAATAAATTCTGTGGTTGACTGTCAAATGTTCCCTTTTGACAGTTCTATGTAGGCTAACACAATTTAACATGTCCACCAATTTCATAAAGATTCTTTACTACAAATACATAACAATGCAGCAACAAAAAATGACAGAATAAGTACAATACAATATAAGAACTTGCGTGTTGAGATACAAGTATATCACGGGGTACTTCCTACTGATGCGGCTAAAGCACCGGTTAGTCTGCCGCGTATTTGAACTGCGCATCTCAAGGTTTTTTAGTTCGAGACGCAATTACTTCCGTTGCTTTTCCCTTACCGTTAACTCTGATCCATTGTCCCCATTAGTCTAATTGGCATAAAAGAATATATCTCCACCCTTAGCGAATTATGTTATGTAATATATATACTGTTTGATCAGTATTTGTTTGGATTAATCATAACGCAATCCGCCTTATATCTGGTGCATTTCGTTCTAGTCCCGTCGTTAGCATTTTCGCTGAGGCTGGTGAACCATCTCTCACTCGACGGAGACGTTATCTGCAAATAAATTACTTAAGCAGTATATTATGGAAGCCATGGCACCCTGCTTATAATACTATTTTTATTAATAATTTGCTTCTAAAATATGAAGCACGTCCGCGTGCCACTGCTTCTCTAAGCATTAGAACGTTCCGAGTGTTTGACGACTTGCGTATTTGTACTTCCTCCAATGTTCGAGAGGTCGTTTTGTTACGAACCTCCATGGATCATAAAGTTGCCAACCTTCGATTTCTCACTATGTATGTACTTGAAACACAACACTACGGAAGTTGTGTATCAACGTGTGTTTTGCCGTCTAATTAACTGTTTTCTATGTACTTAGATTATCTGCACAGATGGTGCTAAAATAGATAACCGTGTTGGTTGTGCATATTACTCAAGAGGTCAAACATATAAATATGGATTACCCTCAGTTTGTAGTGTCTTTACTGCTGAACTATTTGCTATATTTAAGGCTCTGAACTCCGTTGTATCAGATTGTGTGCATTATCTGGTGTGTTCCGATTCGAAAAGTGCACTTCAGGCTATCCAGGATATGTATTCGATAAACCCTCTAGTTCAGGATATTCTATATTCTATCCATCGTCTTGAACTACGAGGTGTTGGTGTATCATTTTGCTGGTTGCCTGGTCATTGTGGTACAGTTGGGAACACTAGAGTCGATATAGCAGCAAAGGAAGCAACTCTTCTGCCGCCAGCCACTCAACGTGTTATTCTATCAGATTTTCAAAATCTGTCAAAACACTTACTTCTCGTGGATTGGTAGAATAAGTGGTCAGTTACGGATAACAACAAAGTCAGGGTAATTAAAAATACTGTTCGTCCTTGGAGGTCGTCAATACGTGCAAGTCGTAGAGAAGAGGTGGTGATCACTCGTCTCCGCATTGGTCATTCCTTGCTAACGCATGGATTTCTGATGGGAGGCGGGGACCCACCTGAATGCGAGTTCTGTAGGGAAACCATCACAATAAAACATATATTGCTTGATTGTGATGGTTATGTGGGAGATGCGAGGTGATTCGCCGGCACTAATTCCTGCTAAAATATATTAATCTAGCGTAGTATAGACCCGAGATGCAGTGCGAACCAATCGAAAGTGAGTATTGGTTGACGGAAGTGAAGTAGGTTTCGCAGGCTTTGGCTGTTTCAAAGCCGGGAGAGAAGTACGGGGATTTTTAGCGTGGTTGTTTAGGTGTTAGCAAGCGGAACTAGGTTGTGTTACTCAGTACCTATGTTGTTTAAGCCGTAACAGAAATTTTGTCCACATCTAGCTGTGTGTCGAGTTCAAGTGCCGTGTTGGTTTATTCAGGTGACGTGGCAGAGGTAGACCATAACAATGTGTGCCTTTTTTTGGAAAGAAATCATTTTCTTTTAATTTTTTTCCTTTAGCATATGTGATTTTAGGATTCGACGCACAGGCATCGCCTAAACTGAATGATGTCCAAAAGACAAAAAAAATTATTTGTACGGCTCAAGAACTAATGAACGCATAAAAAAGTATTAATTCTGCTGAACTGTTTAACTTTTTTAACTGTGAAAGCATTACAACAATAATTATAATAAGCCTAAAACTGTTAAAACAAATACTAGGCTATAACTTAGTAGAACAAAGTACAATGCAAACTGATTAACTAACAATTTTTTAAAAAATTAAATTTAAATTTATGGGTTTAATAAAATCAAGTGGAAATCAAAAGAAAATATATTTTTGTAACTTAAACCATGACGTTAATCTATTTAGAACAATGTGTGTACTGTCTAGTATTCAACAGCTCAAACGCCTTCTCCCCTCAGGGGGTGCAGACTAGCTACACCTCGTATTGAAAGGATTTAGACGTCCCTCGCGGTACCCGAGTCTAATACACACTTACACTTACAACACTACACTTAGGCCTACGACTTTAACACTTTACACTCACACTTACATTTAGGGAGGCGATAATAGCCTTAATGTGCTTTTCGCCTTAAAATATCGCCAAAAAATCAAACGCCTTCTATTTCTCGAATACTGTGCGCAACACACTGCACGTCATTCTCGTCTCACGCGGATTATAGTTTGTTAATGTTTTGTATTAGTTTTTTTTATTTATTTTAAGGCGAAAAGCACATTGAGGCTATTATCGCCTTCCTAAATACAAGTGTAAGTATGTGTTGGACTCGGGTACCGCAATTAACGTCTAAATCCTCTCCCCTGTAGGGAATATCTTATTTTAATCCTTTTCGAAATGTATATATATATTTTTTTTTTTTTTTTTTTTTTTTTTTTTTTTTTTTTTTTTTTGGTGTTAAACGTCCGACTATTGTGCACACTTGAGCTAATGCAGATGATGGGATGATTTATAGCGTATGAAAATGCCAAACCCTCGCCGGGAATCGAACCCGGGTCCTCGGGGTGAAAGCCTAGTACGCTATCCACTAGGCCACCGAGACGGCTATTCGAAATGTATACATTCTTGACGGACTAAGATAGCCTTCGTATGATTTTCGCCAAAAATCTAAATTTAAAAAAAAATTATCGGAACAGTGGAAACGCACCGAGTCTTGGACTTGTAAAACAATTACTAATTATCAGTCGGACTTGCACAATATCTTAGTGAAGAGTGTTCTTCATTTTCATTAAATATAAACTGCTTTGGAGATTTACGAATATAAGGCGATTTATTGATCGCGTTTTGGCCTTCCTAAGGCGCTTGCATATATATCAATATATTTAATTTTATTTTTATCCCTAGTATTTATATATTTTTTATAGTTTATATTCTTGTTAACTAGTTTTAGGTAATTTTATTGTTTCATAATATTTATTATCTTCCTGTTTGATTAGGACCACTTTACAGTCCACCTTTATATTGTTTTGATTTTAAGTTATTTATTCTTGTTATAAATGTTATCTAGTTTGTAAGTAATGTTAAGTTTTATCGCTCTTTTGTTTCTTTAGTAGTTGTGTTTAGGCGATGATAACCTTAATGTGTTTTTCGCCTTAAAAAAAAATATATATAAGGCGATTACAGCATGTTTTTGTAAAATACAGTTTAACACAGATATTTGAATTTAATACACTTAGACTATAACCACTTGTATACTACCGACATATCAAACAAAGAAACTGTAAGCACTTGTCGCAATTCACAAAGAAAAATGTTTAAATGATTAGGATTATATACATATTCTTTCCGTCAGTGATCTATCAACTCACCTCATAAAGGCTACCGCGGTTTCGAAACTTTATAGTTTCATCTTCAGGCCTTTATGAGGTGAGTTGATAGACCACTGACGGGAAGAATAGGTATATAATCCTAATCATTTGAATATGTGGTCCGGTGACTATGTTACAATAATGAAAAATGTTTAACATTACCACGCACGAATAAGAATTAAAGAATAACTAAAACACCGATCAGCCTACGTAGTACTTGAGAGGTCGTTTTGTTACGTACCTCCGTGGATCATAAATAAATTATATTGAAAATACGAAATGGAACCCTGGAAATTCAGTATCTTAATTTCAGCGGATTCAGAGATTCATAATGCAAATTTGTGCAATTCATACCAGGTCTGATGCGTACTGAGGTGGCACTCTTCCGGTTCGGAATGGTGAAGTGAAACTAAGTAGTCCTTGTTCTCCTTTAGAGTTGACCATATTCCTCCTATTTCCTTCTGAGCAAGTTGTTGTGTCTTGTGTGGTTGTTCCGAGTGTTTGTAAGATGCGTGTAGTTGTTCTGTAGTCGGTGGTCCTAATCGATATACTTCTGTAGTGGGTGGTCCTAATCGATATACTTCTGTAGTGGGTGGTCCTAATCGATATACTTCTTAACAACGTAATTCAACTTGTATTTAATTATGGCGGCAATCAGAATTTCTCAGAATTTCATTATAAAAACTAGTGTAAAAACGCTCCAATCAGAATAAAGCTTTGTATACGGGAGATACGAGGTGATGAGCCGGCACTAATGCCTGGGCAAAAATATATTAATCTAGCGTAGTATAGACCCGAGATACGCGTGCAGTTCGAACCAATCGAAAGTGAGTATTGGTTGACGAAAGTGAAGTAGGTTTCGCAGGCTTTGGCTGTTTCAAAGCCGGGAGGGAAGTACGGGAATTTTTAGCGTGGTTGTTTAGGTGTTAGCAAGCGGAACTAGGTTGTGTTACTCAGTTCCTATGTTGTTCAAGCCGTAACAGAAATTTTGTCCACATCTAGCTGTGTGTCGAGTTCAAATGCCGTGTTGGTTTATTCAAGTGACGTGGCAGAGGTAGACCATAACAATGTGTGCCTTCTTTTGGAAAGAAATCATTTTCTTTTGATTTTTTCCTTTAGCATATGTGATTTTAGGATTCGACGCACAGGCATCGCCTAAACTGAATGATGTCCAAAAGACAAAAAAAATTATTTGTACGGCTCAAGAACTAATGAACGCATAAAAAAGTATTAATTCTGCTGAACTGTTTAACTTTTTTAACAGTGACAGCATTACAACAATAATTATAATATGCCTAAAACTGTTAAAACAATTACTAGGCTATAACTTAGTAGAACAAAGTACAATGCAAACTGATTAACTAACAATTTTTTTAAAAATTAAATTTATGAGTTTTATAAAATCAAGTGGAAATCAAACGAAAATGTTTTTTTTTTAATTTAAACCACGACGTAAATCCACTTAGTACAATGTGCATACTTGCTAGTGTTCGACAGCTCAAACGCTTTCTCCCCTCAGGGGGTGCAAACTAGCCGCACTTATTGAGAGGATTTAGACGTCCCTCGCGGTACCCGAGTCTAACACACGCTTACACTTACAACACTACACTTAGGCGTACGACTTTAACACTTTACACTCACACTTACATTTAGGGAGGCGATAATAGCCTTAATGTGCTTTTCGCCTTAAAATATCGCCAAAAAATCAAACGCCTTCTATTTCTCGAATACTGTGCGCAACACACTGCACGTCATTCTCGTCTCACGCGGATTATAGTTTGTTAATGTTTTGTATTAGTTTTTTTTATTTATTTTAAGGCGAAAAGCACATTGAGGCTATTATCGCCTTCCTAAATACAAGTGTAAGTATGTGTTGGACTCGGGTACCGCAATTAACGTCTAAATCCTCTCCTCTGTAGGGAATATTTTATTTTAATCCTTTTCGAAATGTATAATTTTTTTTTTTTTTTTTTTTTTTGTTAAACGTCCGACTATTGTGCACACTTGAGCTAATGCAGATGATGGGATGATTTATAGCGTATGAAAATGCCAAACCCTCGCCGGGAATCGAACCCGGGTCCTCGGGGTGAAAGCCTAGTACGCTATCCACTAGGCCACCGAGACGGCTATTCGAAATGTATACATTCTTGACGGACTAAGATAGCCTTCTTATGATTTTCGCCAAGAATCTAAATTTAAAAAAAAATTATCGGAACAGTGGAAACGCACCGAGTCTTGGACTTGTAAAACAATTACTAATTATCAGTCGGACTTGCACAATATCTTAGTGTAGAGTGTTCTTCATTTTCATTAAATATAAACTGCTTTGGAGATTTACGAATATAAGGCGATTTATTGATCGCGTTTTGGCCTTCCTAAGGCGCTTGCATATATATCAATATATTTAATTTTATTTTTATCCCTAGTATTTATATATTTTTTATAGTTTATATTCTTGTTAACTAGTTTTAAGTAATTTTATTGTGTTTCATAATATTTATTATCTTTCTGTTTAATTAGGACCACTTTACAGTCCACCTTAATATTGTTTTGATTTTAAGTTATATATTCTTGTTATAAATGTTATCTAGTTTGTAAGTAATGCTAAGTTTTATCGCCTTTTTGTTTCGTTAGTAGTTGTGTTTAGGCGATGATAACTTTAATGTGCTTTTCGCCTTAAAAATATATATATATATAAGGCCATTTCGGCATGTTTTTGTAAAATACAGTCTAACACAGATATTTGAATTTAATACACTTAGACTATAACCACTTGTATACTACCGACATATCAAACAAAGAAACTGTAAGCACTTGTCGAAATTCACAAAGAAAAATGTTTAAATGATTAGGATTATATACCTATTCTTCCCGTCAGTGGTCTGTCAACTCACTTCATAAAGGCTACCGCGGTTTCGAAACTTTATAGTTTCATCTTCAGGCCTTTATGAGGGGAGTTGATAGACCACTGACGGGAAGAATAGGTATATAATCCTAATCATTTGAATATGTGGTCTGGTGGCTATGTTACAATAATAAAAAATTTTTAACATTACCACGCACGAATAAGAATTAAAGAATAACTAAAACCGATCAGCCTACGTAGTACTTGAGAGGTCGTTTTGTTACGTACCTCCGTGGATCATAAATTTGCCAACCTCCGAGTTCTCACTATGTATGTACTTGAAACACAACACTACGGAAGTTGTGTATCAACGTGAGTTTTGCCGTCTGATTAACTGTTTTCTATGTGCTGAGATTACCTGCACAGATGGTTCTAAAATAGATAACCGTGTTGGTTGTGCATATTACTCAAGAGATCAAACATATAAATATGGATTACCTTCAGTTTGTAGTGTCTTTACTGCTGAACAATTTGATATATTTAAGGCTCTGAACTCAGTTGTATCCGATTGTGTGCATTATCTGGTGTGTTCCGATTCGAAAAGTGCACATCAGGCTATCCAGGATATGTATTCGATAAACCCTCTAGTTCAGGATATTCTATGTTCTATCCATCGACTTGAACTACGAGGTGTTGGTGTATCATTTTGCTGGTTACCTGGTCATTGTGGTACAGTTGGGAACACTAGAGTCGATATAGCGGCAAAGGAAGCAACTCTTCTGCCGCCAGCCACTCAACGTGTTATTCTATCCGATTTTCAGAGTCTGTCAAAACATTTACTTCTCGTGGATTTTTGGAGAATGAGTGGGCAGTTACGGATTACAACAAATTGAGGGTAGCTAAAAATACTGTTCGTCCTTGGAGGTCGTCAATACGTGCAAGTCGTAGGGAAGAGGTAGTGATCACTCGTCTCCGTATTGGTCATTCCTTGCTAACACGTGGATTTCTGATGGGAGGCGGGGACCCACCTGAATGCGAGTTCTGTAGGGAAACCATCACCATAAAACACATATTGCTCGATTGTGATGGTTTCCAAAATTTGCGTGTTATGTGTGGTCTGAGCAATTGTTTGCAGACGATGTTGGGAGATAGTGCCTCGGCCGTTGACCGGGTCCTAGACTTCCTTCATCGTCTGAATTTTGTAAATACAATTTAATTTATATTTTTGTTATTGTTTGTGGTAGAGCCCCTTTACAGCCCTGAAAAGATTATTTATATTTACTGTTTTAATAATTTAATTTTTAAGTTGTTTTTATTTTGTTATTTAGTTTTAGGTACGTTTTATTTATTTTCTTTTCTTTGTTTTTGCTGTAGGGCCAATTTACAGCCCTACAATAATTGTGTGCATGTTGTTGTTTTTAGATATATTATTGTTAACTAGTTTTAGTCATATATCTATAAATTGTTAACTAGTTTTAGTCATACATATATAACTGTTATTTTGTTTGTTTTATTTATTTGATTTTGCTATTATAGTTTGTTGTTTGTTTTCTTATTAAACTTAAATTTTTTTTTATTTTATTCGTTCTTTTCTATCTCTATTTTGAGTATCGGCGATGATAACCACATCGGGTTTTCGCCGGCAATAAAAAAGTAGAAATGTCTAAGAGTGAGGGACGGTTATATTAATTAGTCATGCCTACCAATTTTGCTTATAAACTAAAATCTTGTTACTCAAGTATATTACAGGATGTGTTTCCCCTTCCCTTTTTGTAATTACACATAATGTAGTATTTTTTGTTCTCTTGCAACGACTAATCAAAATGCGGGTTTATAATAATAAATCCAATAGTAGGGGCTCACAAAAATATTTATCCTTTAAAAACTACAACAAATTTCAACATTGCAATTAAATAAACATGATTTTTAATCGAATTTTTAGATTTTCTTCAAATTTAATCGCAGGTTTATTGTGTTTCAAGTCGGTCTACACCACTTTAAATAAAGCAAGTTACCATTAGACTGCCTAACAGTGACAGTATGTTAGAGAAATCGTGTTTTTAGATTTTCGGTTTTAATGTTGTAAAATTTACTAATCTAACAGTCTAAACTAACGACATACGAGTTGTACGTATCGTTTGGCCAAACCAAAATTTATCGTTTGTATTTTAATCGTGTAATTGTGTTTATTGTTTGTAACGTGTGTTTTTAATATTGTGTTTAACTTTGTGACGGCTTCGACAGAGGGATTTGACATTTTGTATTACGGCCTGAAGATGGAACAGTAGTTTCGAAACCGCAGTAGCATTTACGAGGTGAGTAAATAGACCACTAGACGGAAAAATAGGCCATAATCCTAATTACTATTTTCTAAATTCAGTTTTATTACTGAGTTACAATAAAGTCATATTTTCGCAATGCTGAACCTATACAAATCAATGGTATAAGCTCTATAAATATGCCCAAAATGTTTTGTTTGTTACACATACAACAGCAGTTTCAGTATATTTTTGTAGTGTTCTTTTAAAATTTAATGTCATCTCAATAAATACACTTGTGTCATTTCAAATAGAACAGTGACTGGTATTGACCTTGGTTGTCAAAATTTCTACTTTATTTACTTCACGTTTGACAATATGTAACAAAACAGCTGATAAACGTCGCAGTAAATACCGTTTATTTGTTCTGTACACAAAGCTGTGCAATTAGTTTCACACATACATTATTGGTAATTTTCGATAAAAGTTTCATCATTTTATTAAAAAAAATTTTTGTAAAATTCCTGGGTTTACTGGTCTTCAACAAAAGAAATAGGAATTGGGTTACTAATTATGGTAATAAACTTTAAAGGTGGTGTTTTCTTCGAACTAGAGAAAGCATATGGCATGGCCTGGAGAAGAGAAATTCTCAATGCAATAAAATCATGGGGAATAAAAGGCAGAATTCTTGCTTTCATTAATAAATTTCTTTCTAATAGGTATTTCAGGGTGCAACTTGGAGCTACGATGTCAGATCGTTTCCACTTCCTTCATCATCTGATTTTTTTAAATAAAATTTAATTTATATTTTTGTTATTGTTTGTGGTGGTGCCCCTTTACAGCCCTGGAAAGATTGTTTATATTTGCTGTTTTATTAATTTAATTTTAAGTTGTTTTTACCTTTTTATTGTTGTAGGGCCAATTTACAGCCCTACAGTAATCTGTGTGTATGTTGTTGTTTTTAGATATATTATTGTTAACTAGTTTTAGTCATATATCTATAACTGTTATTATGTTTTGTTTTATTTATTTGTTTTTGCTATTATAGTTTGTTATTTGTTTTCTTATTAAACTTAAATCTTGTTTATTTTATTCGTTCTTTTAAATTAAAAAAAAATATATTTTAATTTTGAATATCGGCGATGATAACCACATCGGTTTTTCGCTGGAAAAAAAATCCACTTAGAGAATAATGTTCCACAGGGGAGTGTCACCCTGTTTGCTATTGCAATAAATAGCATAACTTGTAATGTACAGTCCCTTGTGCGATGTTTGCTATTTGTAGACGATTTTGCTATCTACGTAAGCACTAGAAACATAGTAACAGCTGAAAGATCCCTTCAGCTGGTAATAAATAGATTGCAATCGTGGACGAGGTCTACAGGCTTTAAATTTTCTGCTGCCAAAACTCAGTGCATTGCCTTCAGTCGCCGTCGACATATTCAGTCACTTCCGATATATCCTTGGTGGTATAAATTCATTGTGGATAGTTTGGCCGCGTTACGAAAAATGTCCATTGGCTCAAGAAATTGTGCGCTGACAAAACAAATTTAAATATGGGCAACACAAGAAAAACGTGCTGATATGACGAAACAAAATGCAATTACATAGTAGGAAGGGCAGCACTATAGCCTTGCCCTCTGATTGGACGAGAGCTTTTAAGCTCTCCCCTCATTTTCGTGAAGCATAATATCTATTCATTTTTCGTTTATCGTTAATAGTTTCATTGTGTTTGGTGTGAATGAACAGAAACCATTTAATTTTTATAAAATTTTTTCTACTCTTTAATGAAAAATAAATAAAGTTGCAATCATTGGTTTCTTCGTTTGCGAACAATCTATCCGTTAGCGTATATGTCTACGCAGATCTACACTTCCCGCACCTACGAGTGTTTCTACGGTAAGGAGCTGTTTTACACGTTAAGCCTTCTGTTGCTGGATTCACGGACTCCAAGTTATGGGCATTTTGCTGTTCCCACAATATTAACTTTTCCATCAAAACCATCGTTGGTAACGATATCATCTGCTGTTGTTTTTGCCGTCTCGACAAAACGTTGATTTTTCCAAATGCTAGCTTTTATAAGGACTGAGTAGGCAACGAAATTCTTCATTTCTGAAAAAACGAAACAAAAAAAACCACTAAAGTTATTTCATTATTTAAACACCGTTTTGGACAAGACAATTATAGCGTATAAACATTAAGCCGAAAAAATATTCAACCAAGAATGTTTCATAATTTACAAAACTTTCATTTGGAAAAAATTAATGATATTTGACGTACCCGTTATTGCATATTCGATCGCTTAACGCTACAGTTGAAATTATATTATAAAAAGTATATTCTAATCAAATTTTGAGCTAGTTTCTTTTCTTTTCAATAGCCATTTCTTTTATAACAGCCATTTTTAAGAGAATTAATTGAATTTGGTGTTTCGAAGCTTTTGTCAAAATTCGGTTTCGTCTATCGAAATGCTCGTGATTTTTCACAATGTGGTTATTTTTGAACTGCAAAGCATCTGTGTTTTGCGATAAGCAGCGACGTTGGTTGAGTGTCGCAGTGGTTTCAGTGCCGAAGATATCATCAGTACCGCCACGATATCAGTACTAAATATCGTAAAACTATTTTTTTTTTTTAACTAAAAACATAGAACTATTAAAAATATAAATTATTGAAGTGAAATACTTACTGCCATTATCAGAACAACGAATGCAAGCCAGCACACCATATTTTGAATTATAATGAAGGAATATTAGTTTAAATTTGAATACTTGACCTGGATTTCCTAAAATAAAAAAACAAACAATGCTTTCAAATTAATATGTACATATGTGAAATGGTCTTTATTAATTTAAATTTATATAAAAATATTGTGTGTATTTCTGTTTCTCGCTGCTGCTTCTCAACGGATTTCTTTAGGTTTTGAAACAAATTTCGTAAACTCTTAAAAACTATTGAAAGAAATAGACAGCTAAAAGATTCACACTATCGTTGAAATAAAATATCGATTATTCAAAGTTTGATATTAACTTTTGTTAATTTAAAAGTAATAATAATTTTAAAAAATATTTTCAGTTTAAAAATATGATTTTACTGAAAATGGTAGTCTTCCAGTGTGACACTCTCGTAACAATATCAAACATACTACCAGTACGCCGTTATAAAGTTATTGTTCAGTTAAGGTACTTCACCTTCCCCTTAAACTTTGCAACATCCAAGGGTATTTACGGCCAACTATTCCGACCAAGGTCCGACTGTGAGCATCATGAGCAGGCGGGTTGCAGCAATATAAGGAACCGTACTAAAATTCCGTTTCAGGTTGGTTAAACACCAATTATTATTCCCTAGCGTGTCCCTAAGCCAGCCTAAGAGAGCTTTTAACCCCTACTCTCTCCGCTTTCTTCTGACGTCGCCATATTTTACTGCAATTCTTTGATTTTTCCCGCCTAATGCTGTGCTTCGTCTAGAACTTTCCTTCTCCACACCTCAACTCCTTGTTAAATACACACCTCTTAAAACACATCTTATTTTCCAGCTTAAATTTTGTCCCCAAAAATTCTTCACCGGCGTCTCCTTCCTCCGTGTTTTACATCTCGTCCTTTTGTAGTGATGATAACAACTATTATTATTATATTAGGTTGCTTTTGCCAAACCGATTCATCTATTTGTAGTTTTTTTTAACGGATGAGCCGCCTTGGTGGCCTAGTTGATAGCGTACTTTTACCCCGAGGACCCGGGTTCCATTCCCTGCCAGGGCTTGGCATTTTCATACGCTATAAATCATCCCATCGTCTGCATTAGCCCAAGTGTGCACAATAGTCGGACGTTAAACACAAAATTAAACGGATAAATCTGCCGACCTAATAATATCACTGATTATCTCGTTAACGGCTTGAACTGCACGGTATTTCAAACGTTCTGAGGTATTAGAAATTCCCGTGTTTTTGATGACATAGATATTGAACTGAACCCAATGTTTGTAAGATCCCAATGTTTATTCCTCCATGGACTATTACCATGCCAACAATCGATTTGTTACTATCGTCTTACGTAAAATACAACACTCCTGACGTAGTGTATCGTCAGGAGTTCCTTCATATTCTTCATTCCAAACCATCTAGTGAAATTATTTTTACAGATGGATCAATACTTAAAGATAAAGTCGGTTGTGCATTTTACACATTAGAGCAAACGTGTAAGTATGGATTACCCTCAATTTGTAGTGTCTTTACTGCTGAAATGTTTTCTATCTTGAAGGCTTTGAACACTGTTGTATCCAATTCTGCCCATTATCTTGTGTGTTCTGATTCGAAAAGTGCACTCAAGGCTATCCAGGATATGTATTCGGTAAATCCTCTAGTTCAAGATATTTTGTGCTGTATTCGCAGCCTTGAACTACAAGGTGTTGGAGTAACATTTTGCTGGATACCTGGCCACTGCGGGATAATTGGAAACACTAGAGCGGATATTGCAGCAAAGGAAGCAACTATGCTGCCGCCAACCACGCAACGTGTATTTTTTTCAGATTACCTTTGCACAGTAAAACAACTAATTCGAATGAATTGGGAAGATGAATGGACGGACAGCCTTGGACAATAACAAATTGAGGGTAATTAAACATACAGTTCGCCCTTGGGGGTCGTCTTTAAGAATAAGTCGTAGGGAAGAGGTTGTCGTTACACGCCTCCGCATTGGTCATTCGTTGCTGACACATGGTTTTCTAATGGGACGCGGGGAGCCACCTATGTGCCACATCTGTGGAGAAACCGTCACAGTCGAACACGTTCTCTTAGACTGCGAATATTTGAGAAACATGCGTACAATATATGGCTTAGGAAACTGTATGCAGGCGATCATAGGAGACGATTCATTAATCATTGATCGAGTTTTGGCCTTCCTGAGGCGCTTGCATATATTTCAATATATTTAATTTAATTTTTTCCTTAGTATTTATATATTTTTTATAGTTTATATTCTTGTTAACTAGTTTTAGGTAATTTTATTATGTATATTTATTATCTTTCTGTTTGATTAGGACCACTTTACAGTCCACCTTTATATTGTTTTGATTTTAAATTATTTATTCTTGTTATAAATGTTATCTAGTTTGTAAGTAATGCTAAGTTTTATCGCCCTTTGTTTCGTTAGTAGTTGTGTTTAGGCGATGATAAATATTGTTAAAAAAATCAAACGTTCTGACGTACCTTGGAATTTTTCAACTTAATTTTTTTATAGCTAAAATCTTTTTTTCTTTTAAAATTCTATCTGAACAAATTTTAAGTTAATTAACATTTATATGACGTCATCGACTTTAACAAATTGGTAGATATTCTTGTCTGATCAAGAGGTTCGTAGGTTCGATCATGTAGGTTGTGATGTTATAAGATTGTAAAGGTTGCAATACCTTTTCCTACAACACGGTATTTTCTATGTTACTAACATTTTGATATCAAACTTGTTTTCTTTATTGACAGTATTGTGTTTAAGAGATTAAAAGAATACCTTTTTTAAAGTAATTAGTAATTTACTGTTCTTTAGGAAAGACATACTAACTTGGGTCTGGCACGTCTTCTGACACAACGCCATTGGAGTAACCGTATAATTTAGACGTTTGCGTTTTTCCACGTAGATATTTGGCACTGGAAAAACAACAAAAACAAACAAGTTATGAATGAAAATACGCAAGTAATATATGAATATATATTTTTAGTACAAATTAATTTTAAATAATAGAAACAGCAAACGTTTTGTGTAAAAGATTCAATTTAAAAAAATATTATTTATACAAAAACAAGTTAAACACAGATTTTTAGTTTTTTAAATAAAATCACCATTTTATTTGTTCTTTTTTTTGAAAATTGTGGTTTTCACTATTCCAATAAAGCTCACACAAATAACCGTAAAAAAACTGTCTAAACTTTTGTCTGTATTTTGCGTAATAAATTCGGTTAATAATAAAGAAGAATTAAAAGAACTCTTTGGAGGAAATAAAAAAAAAACATATTTTTCGTGACAGTTTAGAGATTTGTGAACAGAAATGAAATTTTAAACAACGTAGTTAAAGGCTGTTACGGATTGACAATCACTTTTAAATTTTGTATTTTATAGCTGTTCGTACATATACAACAAACCATTATTGAAAATGAAAAACTGTAATTAAAAATGTAAACATCAATCGTATACAGTATAGGCTTACATTACGGTTAATGTTTTAATAATAATGAGAACAGGCCTGAACATGTTTAGAGGCCTACAACAGCTTTTTCGGTGATAATTAAAATATTTGTATAACTAACTGATTTATGTGCAATAGCCTATGCAACATATTTTAACAGTAAACGCTTAAAACATTTTTGTTCTAAATGGATATTTATTTTTTAACTTATCTACTTATATATGTATATATATATATATATATATATATATATATATATATATATATATATATACAGCCGCCTCGGTGGCCTAGTTGATAGCTTTCACCCCGAGGACCCGGGTTCGATTCCCGGCCAAGGCTTGGCATTTTCATACGCTATAAATCAACCCATCGTCTGCATTAGCCCAAGTGTGCACAATAGTCGGACGTTAAACACCAAATATATATATATATATGTGTGTATATATATAAAATACTGAACAACAGTTTGTGCTAGATGAATAGGGTATATAAGATAATGGTGTTAGTTGGCAATTTAGGTATAAATTAATTTTTGATCTTATTTGTATTAAAACAGCTTATAATTTTAGACAAAACGACCCACCAGCTTAACTGTTTAAAATAAATAAAACAGAGCCGTGACGTCAGAGCCAAATAGCCTACAACATTCTAAACATCAAAAGTATTTTGTTTACGTAATTGTGTATTCAGTTGTACTAAGCGAGAACCGTACAAGTCAGGATTTCAGCAAATAAATAATACATATTTTGTACACCTCGTATTATCGGGAACAAGTCTGGATATTTTGTATTTTGAAAAGATTTCGTCCACAAGATACGTTAAATTTTTGTTTATACGATGAGGGGAAATTGGAGGCGGGGCGATGTCACGTGTTTATGAAAACTGGACATCTGATTGGTTGCCGGGA